>CM041639.1:7359678-7432420 GCA_023333625.1 Bothriochloa decipiens | reverse complement strand
TTAATTTTGTGTAATAACAATATTATATAATTAATTATTTCTAATTTTGGAAGAAAATAAAGTGTCCTGATATGTTGTCTATTTCTTTTTAGAAAGTTTTTTTAGCATATTTCTTTTTAGAAAGTTTGGCATTGAGTATTTTAACGTGATGGGCAGTTAGCAATGATATTTTTAATGAAGTCCGTGACAACTTTTGTTACGTGTAAGTGCATATAAATATTAGCTACTAGTGTAAGTTTTTTTTGTTACATATACAGTTTTAATTGTGTTGCCATAAATGTACACAAGGGAAAAGAGAAGGGCTTGATGTATGGCTCCCGTGATTCGAGGATTTACAATCTTTTTTTTTCCTTTTTTCAAGTTAATTAATTAATTGATTAACTTAAAAAAATCAATAGAAATCAATGGCTCAGATTTGTTTGAGGTACCTCCTAATAACAAGTAAAAGGTGTATCGGAACATTGTCGTGTTTGTATCTTTTTATTCCTCAAATCTTCCAGAATTTCATATATTTATGATCCAAACTCCGAATATATATAAGCAGAATGTGTTCGACGAGCACTACTCATGTATGGCCTCTAATCATCCATCCGAGCTATGTTTTAAAAAAATATTACCACTCATTAAGCTTATATTTAATTATTACCACTTTTTTATGCTTCTTACACACAAAATTTATTTGGGGGTATTGCACACTTGTATTCACCTTACTCATATGTGTTACAGGAAATAGGGATGACCCTTAGAGTGCAATCCACGTAGAGTCGGTATAATAGGTTCCAAAACATTCATAAAATTCTCCAAGTTGGTTCCTATGTTAAATGTCACAACTTTCTCAACTCACAAGAAACCCGTGGATAGTCAGTCTCAATGCTAGTTTCATTCAAATTAAATAAACTGTCATGTATGTATTTTGATGATATGACACTGTATTTAAGAAAAGAGAAACGGTAAATGAGTTTTATGAGGGATGAAACTCTTCTTGCACAGCTACCAACTGACAAGGAGTCAGGAACTAAATATATATGAAACTATAGAATGAAACTATGCATTGGAAATGGTTATTTCATTCAAGTTTCATTTTGTTTTATACTAATATAGTAAAACTACGAAAACTACAAGAACAAGAAAGCAATAGGGCAATGAACCTCTTCATGTATTACTGGCGCGCCCAAGACGGTGGAGCTCCGGGTCCAGCTGCCCAAGGAGATGGGGCCCACCAGCAAGGGCGCCACCAGCAGCAGCAGCATGTAGCTGTGCCGTCATCTTGCTTGGTAATGGACATGATTACACGAAGAACATGTGCTTTGCGCCTCTGCTGCTGCTTGTTTTTTTTGAGGGAACAAGAGGGGTTTGCACCCCTACTGGATTTTATTAAAAATCAACGTAACAATTATAGGGCTCCAAAAGGAAAAATCAAGAAACAAAAAAGCTTACAAAGAAAATAACTAAGATTACACAAATGCTTCTAGCCATCAAGACAACATTGGTTGATTCGTCGGTTTTGCTCTCAGGATAACCTGGGAAAATTCTTTGCAGAAGGTTGCTTTGCATCTTGAAATGGAGTTGTCCATGCCCCTGAAGATCTTGTCGTTGCGTGCAGTCCATATTGCCTAACACATTGTAACAATAATTTCCATGAAGAACGAAACCTGTAGCTGAGCTTTGAAACATTCTAGAATGTAAAAAGTATCCAACAAATTCGGTACCATCCCAACCAGCAGGAAACAGAGAAAGGACAATGGAAGAAAAGATAAGCAAGGTCCTCATCCAGTGCATAAGAACAGAGAACACATGTATAGGAACGAAGGTGCATGTTCTTCCTACGAAGCAAGGCTCGAGTGGTAAGACGATCTTTTAATAGGAGCCAGAAGAAGAATTTTCGCTTATTTTGACACGAGGATTTCCAGAGCCAATTATGAGATGGATGGACCTGCTGATGAGGGGAAAGCCTCTTGTAGGCACGACTAGAAGAGAAGGAATTTCCCCAGGCATATGACCAGGTATCTGTTGCAGATGAGAGATGAAGGTTATGAATATCAGCAGAGAGAATGAGGAACTGGTGATATGCTTCAGTAGACAAGGGGAGGTGGAAGAGGGAGTAAAATTCAGGCACACTGAGACAGCAGAAGCAACTGATATGAGATGATTATTAGAGAAGGAGAAAAGCTCTGGGTACATTTGATTGCATGATCGAGCCCCCCAAGAATCATACCACAGAAGAACAGACTGACCATCCTTAATTGTTATAGAAGAGATTTCCTTGAATTTGGACAGCACTTTCAAGATATCCCTCCACCAAAATGATCCTCTAAAAACAGTATAAGTGTGTGGAAGCTTGTTACTTGAATAATACTTGTTCCATACTAACTGAACCCAAGGGACCTCATCTCTGTTGAAAAATTTGTGCAAACTTTCATTCTGGGTGCAAAGGTCCAGAATGCCTAAACCTCCATCTTCTTTTGTGCAGCATAATGGCCAAGCAGCTTTGGGAGGCTTTTTACTATTGATATCTGACCCCCTCCATAAATAATGTTTTCTAAATTTATTAATCTGTTTAACAATTATTTTTGGGAGGAGGTAGCTGCACATAGCAAAGGTGGGGACGGTTGATAGGACTGCATTAGTAAGCTGCAGCCTGCCTGCTTTATTGAGGAGGGAAGAGAATGCAACCAGCCTTCTTTCACATTTTGTTGTTATAGGCCAGAAATCAGCCACTGAAGGCTTAGTCAAACTTAAAGGCAGACCCAGGTAGGTGAAACGAAGGGAGCCAATGGTACAACCAAGAATGGAGGCCAAAGATTCAGCTGATTCAGGTGGGATATTGAGAGGTATGATCATAGACTTATCAAAATTAACTCTGAGACCTGAAGATTCAGCAAAAGAGGTGAAGAGGTTCTTTAGGTGATTCAGCTCATTGGGACAACCTTTGATGAAGATGAGGGTGTCATCAGCATATTGGAGAATAGGGAAATCTTGATCCAAAATGTTAACCGGCAAACTCAGAGACCCAGTATCTTTGGCATGATTAAGCAAGGACCGAAGAAAATCAGCAGCAAGAATGAAAAAAAGGGGAGAAAGAGGATCCCCTTTCTTGACCCCTCTCGTGCAATGGAACACCTTTCCTGGTAAACCATTAAGAATGACTGAAGAAGTGCTTGAACTAAAAATAAGCTTCATTCAAGAAATCCATTTTAGGGGGAGACCTTTATGCTGCATGATTTGGATCATGAACTCATGTTCAACTTTGTCAAAAGCCTTTCTCAAAGTCCAGTTTAAGGATAAGTAGCTCTCTTTTGGATTGATGACAAGTGTGCAAGTATTCAAGTGCCCAAGCTATGCAATCTTGGATGGTTCTGTTCTTAATAAAACCATACTGATTCTTGTGCAATAAAGAAGGCAGAACTGATTGCAGTCTGTTGGCTAGAAGCTTTGTGAGCAGTTTCACTGAAGTGTTGAGCAGGAAAATGGGTCTAGAGTCTAAAACCTTTTGAGCGTCATTCTTCTTTGGGATCAGAGTGATGAAAGAGCTGTTAATACTCTAAAGGCAAACTGATTCTAAGAAAAAGAAACCAATGGATTATAAAAGTTAGAACATATAATTGGCCAACAATGTTTGACAAAATCTGTATTGAAACCATCTAGTCCTAGGGATTTATCAGAGGGGAGAGCTTTGACAATTGCATCTATCTCTTCCTTGGTAAAGGGCTGAATCAAAGTTTCAAGATTAAGGTGAGGAATGAAGTAGTCTGACAAAGAGAAACAAATGGAGGTAAAGTTGGAAGTTCCCAATCTTTCCTTGAAGGAGTTCTGCTGCAGCTTGTCGTTACAGCATGCATGGGGTTGCCAGGCAGATAGTTCTATCTTGTGGTGAATGAATGACAAAGTAAATTAATGGGTGTCACTAGTCGATACAGACGATGTGAATTTTATCTGAGTTCAGTTGAAATGATCCAACAGATTCATTACTTTTTGAGTGTGTTTGTATGGAGACGAAATAAAATTGAGACTGTATTGTACTGTTCAAGTTTTGATTTTAAAGTTATAGATTGGGATTATCATGGGTATCAAACAGCTCAAAATACAAAATTTTGATATAGATATAGATATTGATATAGGAACAAATAGAAATAGAATAAATATAGATATAGATATAGATATAGATATAGAATAAAAATAGAATAGATACAGATATAGATAGATACATATATATCGATAGATATACTCTACTAGATACATAGATATAGATAGACATAGATTTTTGTCCAAGCTTACAAATGATGTGACACAGGACTGCACTTGTCAACCAGGCATTGTCAACCAGGCATGCATCGCATCTTTGAGTCGACAAGTCCTGCTTGTTGAAAATTTTCGGCGTCTGTCATTTCGTCATCCCCTGGCTGTTGTTGTTTTTCGAAGCCAAAACAAAACTTTGTCGTTGTGGCCAGTGGCTAGACATGTCCCTGCACGCCTGCACCGAGCCGGCCATGACGACGCCGCTTGCATTCGCTGTGCGTCGGAAGGAGCCGGTTGTCGTCGGCCCTGCCACGCTGACGCCACGCGAGACGAAGCGCCTGTCCGACATCGACGACCAGGAGACGCTGCGCTCGCACATGCCGTTCCTCTTCGTCTACCGCGGCGGTGGTGGCTCTAGTGCGGCCGACGGTCGTGACCCAGTGGCCACCATCCGCCGCGCACTTGCCGAGGCGCTGGTGCCGTACTACCCGCTCGCCGGGCGGCTGCGCGAGGTGGAGGAACGGAAGCTGGTCGTCGACTGCACCGGTGAGGGGGTGATGTTCGTGGAGGCCGACGCCGATGTGCGGCTAGTGGAGCTGGAGGCGCCCCTCGGCCTGGTGCCGCCATTGCCGTGGATATATGAACTGTTGTGCAACACCAACTGCTCCAGCGGCGTGCTCAACTCTCCCTTGTTGTTCATCCAGGTAACGTGCACAAGTAGTCATGGCGCCGTGCTCGAGATGTTCATGATGATGATGATTTTGGTGGTGATGATGATGAGCAGGTGACCAGGATCCTATGCGGTGGCTTCATCTTGGCGCTCCATGGGAACCACGCCATCATCAACGCCATAGGCTTTGACCAATTCCTGTCCGCTATCGCGGAGCTCGCATGTGGTCTCCCGTCGCGGACGACCAACGCACCGCCATGGACCCGGGAGCTTCTGGAAGCACGCGTCCCACCAAGGCCAACAATATTCCCGCTTTGTGTAGAAGAATTCGACGCCATGCCCATATCACCGGCACGGCTGCCGCCAACGCCTCCGGGAGACATGGTCGTACGCACGTTCATCTTCACTCGACGCGACATCGCAGGGATCAAGAAGTGCCTCCCGACGTGCCTCCGCGGCACTGCCACCACCTTCGAGGCGCTCTTGGCGGCGCTCTGGCGCGCCCACACGGCCGCTCTGGAGCTTTCGCCGTGTGAGAAGGTGCACCTTTCATTCCCCGTCAGCTTCAGGGGTGTTCGCGAGCTGGGAATCCCTACCGGCTACTATGGGAACACGGTCGTGCCCTCGACGCTATTGACCACCGTCCGGGAGCTACAGGCCAGCTCGCTGGGCGACACGGTGGAGATGGTGCGGGAGGCAAAGGAGGCCATCACCGCCGAGTACGTGCGGTCCTTGATCGACCTCTTCGTGCTGCGTGGGCGGCCATCCGTGCTAACTCTAGCAAACCTCTTCACCGTATCGGACGTTAGGCACCTAGGGTACCATCGCCTAGACTTGGGGTGGGGTGTGCCAGTGTACAGAGGCGTTGTGGCCATGTACTTTGGTGGCACGTTTCTTGTGCCTGTCAAGGACGGCGACGGGGAGGATGCCGTGGCTGTGCTGATCGTGCTGCCACGGCCGGCCATGGATCGCTTTGCATCAGAGCTTGAGAAGATGGTGTCCCCCTTGCTCATTGGTGAACACTCAACAGACAACGGAGGTGGCCTCTTGGTCAGTATAGAGAGTTGCAAAGCATTGTTTCCATGAATATGTCAGGATTAGACGGCATAGCGTTGTACTGAATCCGGCAACATCAACAGTTGACGTCAAGGAGGATTAGAGGAGTGGATAATAGAAGCAGGCCTTGTGCCGGGAGGAAGAAGTGGGCTTGTGCGCCCGTGAGTGGGCCTGTCTGCCCATGAGTGGGCCTGTGGGCCTGTGGGTGGGCCTATGTGTGCCATGTTGACTTCGGCTTTGTAAGCGTTTCATTCTATAGTTTCGTATAAGTTTATTGTGACATGTTATTTAAGACTCGTTTGTCATAGGTCCAACTGCTCTAGATCCACAAATATAGCGCCAAATCCGGAGTTGGCTAAAAATATCCACCTGCCACTGATTACATAAAGAAAATAACGATTCGTTGGTTCTATTGTTTTTCTCGCCCGTCCCTCCTCATGTTGAGATGGCAGCAGACGCAGACTTTCCCCGCTACGATCGCACTCGTGAATAGCATGTGTCATTCCACCGTGGCCAAGCTTATGGCCGGCACCAACCCTATCCCAACCATTTGCCAGGACATGGCCGTGCAAGAGCCCAGCACGACCTCTCCTTGAGCCTCCCTTCGCCATGTCCTAGCCGATACGAGCCCAGTGCTGCCCGCCGCCATGCCTTGGCCGGGACGTCCCCAACGCTGCCTATTACCATGTCTGGGTCCTGCACCCTGGCCATCACAGTTTTTGTGTGAGAGAAACAAGACGGAAGGAGATGGGGAGACTAACACACGGGCTCGAGGTAGTGAGACCAAGGAAAGGAAGAAGATATAGTCCCATTCATGGGCTGCAATTAGATAACTGTTGGGCAGCCCAGCGGATACACCGTGGAGCTTTCCCAAATGATTTCTCAACAATAGTCAGATCCTAAATCCACGATGGACTGCTCCACAATTGATTTGGTGCTCTAGATTCTCTCTCTCTTTCTCCCAAACAAGTCCTAGAGACAACATCTCCAACAACCCAACTGCACTGAGGCACTGAGGCAGTTTCTTCTCGCTGCACTGAATCTTATAGTTAACCCCTTTGGGATCGATAAACCTTTAGACCTTATTAGTCATAGAGACACTACTACATAAAATCTTTTTCGAGACGTTTTCATTATTTCCAAGGTGGGCAAGAAGGATAACCTCCTGAGGCAGTTTCTTGTAATAAAAAGTGACTGCCTTTGGTTAATATTCTCGAGACCTAGAAGGCACTAGTGAGGTCCGATATCCCCTTATACTATATATATATGCCAAAACCCTAGTCCCACTACCTCACACTAGTCACAACCACCGCACTCCGCGAACAAGTCACGACTCTTGACCCCTCCCTCCCTCGCTCTCTCTTGACTTAATTCTCTACCCTGTGCGCCAGTCTCTATAGCGGCGCCGCACAACACTGTCTCTACTGCTCTCCGCCATTCCTCACCCACTCTCCTTACTCCCTCCCTCTCACCTGTGTGAGGTGGCCTCCTTCCCTCCCTCAACTCATCTCTCTCCCTGTCCGCCATCTCCGCCCTCTCTCCATAGTTAGTGTTCGCGCGCTATAGCTAGCGGCGCTGGTGGTGGGGGTCCTCTCCTAGCAGCGACATGCGGTGGTAGCGAGCGTATGTGGCTGGTTCGCGATGCGGGCCCCTCTTCCTCACATAGGTGGCTGGCTCACTGGCCCCCTTCCTCAACAGATCTAGGGCATTCCCGCTCCCTAGAGGCGGATTAGCATTAGTTTGATACGACAGTTGGGTTTTTTCTTTTCGTTAATTTGTTGTGTCCCAGTATGACTGACTTTCGTATATAGACGTGTTGAACTTCCTCTTTGAGAATTTAAATTGTTTAGATAGCAATATTAAAAGGTTACTTCACCTGCAAATTAAAATATTATAACATTTTTAGTATTCGATATTTAGAGGTTTACCTTCAATTTTTTTTTATAAATTTCAGTCTTTCGTTGATTTGTCTCATGAAAATTTTTAGGTTAATTTGGTAGTCCATACCATTAATGTTTGGCTTGTCAATTAAATCGTTGCTTTGAACTTTGAACACAATGGCATTGCTCTTTGAAATTATTTGATATATATTTATTGAGCCCTCGAAAAGGAGGTGGTAACATTATATTTCCATCCAGGATAGAAGTGTCCTTGGTTGGCATGACGTTGTGTGTGACAATAGTTGGATTGATATTATATAGGAGTATTAATCAAAATTTAGTATTTAAATAGAAAACTTACATGCGGAAGAAGACTGGTGCATTGATAGATTACCTTGTTTATGTTGCCATTCTCGTTGTAGTTTATTCTTTTGAAGGTCGAATGTGATGTGTTGGGTATAGTATGTGGAACCACCGTGAAGGAGCCACGATAGAAAGAAACCAGGGAGGAGCCGAGGAGGTCACTGTGCATCGGGGTGAGAGGACCTTACCACAGAGGGTGTCAGCCGAGAGAGGAGCACACTAGGGAGGATGTAGCCGTGTCGGCGCGGGCAGGAGGCACTTGTGCCAAGGATGAGGCAACCATGTCAGGACGGAGGGATTCCGGTGATGGGGATGGAGGGCCATACTGGGACGCCTGGGGAGGCGCCAAAGAAGAGGGAGCCATGTCGGGACAGTTGGGGAGACTGAGGCACATAGAGAGGGGGCCGTGTACGAGCAGCGCTTGATCCAAAGGGGCACATGAGAAGCATGGAATTTAAAGTGAGTCGATGTAATTTATACACCTCCAAATAGGAATTTGAATAGAGACCTTACATTAATTGCTCTAAGATGTTTAGGATAGATTAGACAACATGAAGAAAAAAAACTCTCCCTTCATTTCAAAGTGCTGGTGCCATGTCCTGATTTTGGACATTAGAGCATGCTTGGAAGATAATTGAATTAAAGTGAGTCGATGAGTATTTATCAAATTCTGAATGCTAGGAATACTTATATGCATCGGCGCACAGATGCAGTAAGAAACTGAAATTTGGTATTCTTTCAGTCTTCTTCACTCCACTTATGACGAAGTTATGAACTTGTTCAGCAGAGTAGGGAAAATTCAGCAGCGTAAGAAATCATGTGATTGCCGTTGAAAAATTAACTTATGAATGGATATCGCAGTTGTTCATACTGCCATAGTGCCACTAGTAGAATTATTACTTCCTCCGTTTCAAATTATAGTTCACTTTTATCTTTTGGTGTATATATTTTGCTACCAAAAAAAGTCAAAGTAAACTACGATTTGAAACGAAGTGAGTACTTTTATAGGTGGGGTGGGCTTACATGTGAAACTCATCGTGTTTATAAGCTGTTGACCACACTTCGAGTAGTTCTGGTCAAAAGTTTATAGGCTGCACCTCATGGCGGAAGTGATGGAGCGAGCATTACGTCCAACCACCGGCCATGACGAACATGCCGACCCCGCTCCCACTCACTGTCCATCAGCTGGAGCTGGTGGCCGTCGGCCCTGCCGCACCGAGACGCCGCTCGCATTCGCCGTGCGTCACGGGGTGGGGGGGGCACGTGCTCGTCGGCCCTGCCGCGCCAACGCCGCGTGAGACGAAGCGCCTGTCGGACATTGACGACCAGGAGGTGCTGCGCGGGCACGTGCCGTTCCTCTTCGTCTACCACGGCGTGCTCGGTGTGCGTGCCGCCGAGGCCAACAACCGTGACCCGGCCGGCTGCCATTTGTACTACCCGCTCGCCGGACGGCTGTCGGAGGTGGAGAGGCTGAAGCTGGTCGTCGGCTGCACCGGCGAGGGGGGTCATGTTCGTGGAGGCCGACGCCAACATGCGTTCGGCAGAGTTGGAGGCGGCCTCCTCCGGCGGGCTGAGGCCGCCATTCCCCTGCATGGACCAGCTGTTGTTCGACTTCAACGTCGACGGCTCCAGTGGCAGAGGTGGCGTGCTCAACCGCCCCTCGCTGCTCATCCAGGTGACCTGGCTACTGTGCGGCGGCTTCGTCGTCGCGCTCTGGCTCAACCACACGATCTGTGACGCCATTGGCATCGCGCAGTTCATGACCACCATGGCGGAGCTCGCACGAGGCCTGTAACACCCCGGCCTAAAGCTTAATAAGACTAATAGGGTACTCATACTAACAAGCTATAACTTTTTTATCGCAAGCCCATATAAAAAAACTCCAATGTTAGGTGTGTTTGGCTTAAAGGCGATGGGTGACGGACCATGAGGGTCTTCCAGAGTGCGCATGAGTGAGGACAAAGTGCGCAGAAAAGACTGCATGTATGTAAGATTAGTCTATGTTCTATATAAGCGACCAGATGTAAGCGGGCTCAGCCTCGAGGTGGCAGGTCCTTACAGGGCCTCCCGGCGCCGACCGTGACGCCTGCATGGTCCTGCGAGCTCCTTGAAGCTGACCTGGCGTTACAAGCTGTTTGTGCCCTCTAGAACTCTGATAAATCAGTGGTGTTCCTTCTTTGATTGTGTAATGTAGATTTCAGTGAGCCTTCGTTTCCTCCTTTGAGACTTGAGTCTCCTCATCTGTTCATGAAAAAATTCAGGTTGGATCCGACCCCCGTTGAATGTTTCAAAAAAAAAAGGGAACACACCTTACCTTACAACCAAAGAAGTAAAAATGGAATTTACTATTTTTTAGGTACCAGAAAAATAACATTTGTTCAGGCAACGACTTGGAGCCATGAGATGAAGATCCAACATATTAGATGTACAAGTCTTGAAGCAAGGTCAAAGGTTCAATGTTATTTCCTGAACTGAAGACATATTTCAGGAGTGCATTTTATAAGAAAGTGAATAAAAACCTATTACTCAATGTTAATGGAAAACAGGAACAGGGATGATCTCTATTATCCTTCCCTACATATGTTTTTGTGTTGTGCCCCTTTGTAAAGATTTTATTTAAGAGTTAATTATCTGATGTTCCATATGATGGGAGCCACATTTAGGGCTCGTTCGTTTAGAGGAGTACAACACTAGGAATCATTCCGACTAATGAAAAGTTATGTAAATAAACTAATGATTTTGGCAAGGAATTCGATCTTCCAGAGGTTCATTCTTGGTGAAACGAACGGCTTGAATGGTTTGGCAATAACAATTAATCTCGCATAGAAAATTGCTCGATTCACATAAGTAGCTATTGTACGCACCTGTTCTGAAATTGATAAAAATGAACCGACGTGGTGAAAGGGGCTTGCTATTGTGTCCGTGCAAGTTTTTCGGCTTTAAGCGTACTACAGTGGATAGCGATCCATCTTTACTGGGTCTTTTTTTACCAAATTCAGCAAAGGAAACCCCAGTTAATTTTTTTTAATTAATAACAAAGACATGTAACCATCTTTACTAGGCCTCGAACGTCTTATATGGATCTACGTTTGCCATTCATGAATGGGCCTCAATATTCTCCTCCCGAAAAAGCGAATGGGCCTCAACCCAGGTCCACTAATGCAAGTGAAGTGTCCATTAAAATCCTCTGTTATTATATTCTCAAAACAAGAAGTCCTCTGTTATAGAAGTAGTAGTGTTTTCCTTCAATCCAATAATGGTACCAAAGTAACATACGCTAAGACACCTCAACGTGACTACACCTAGATAAGCTCTGACTTGCGATCCACTACTGCAATCAATTCGAAGACCAAGGAATAGTCAGATACATGCATGAAATTTCTCTGGTCAGTCAGTAGTTAGCACTGAAATTCGTCATGCTGCCCTTCTGAATTCAGCATAGTTTATTTGTTTCAGAAAAAAGAAGAAGGTCCAACAAGGCATCTCATTTTGATAGACCGACTCATAACGTTAACAAATGTCCTGCATTCCACTTCAAAGCCATGCATATATTCCCAGTTGCTGTCCTGCCTCTGCTCTGCGCACTGAAGGAGAGAGCACTGAATCTCTGAACATCTGAACCTGTGTTCACCCTCTGTATGCAAAGCACTAGCAGCTTGATTGTCCACCTCAGATCACAACCTCTGTATGCAAAACACAGGAGACATTCGGATTCAACAACACCCTTGAGTCCAGAAGCAGGAACAGATGATGGTCTCACTGATTCAGAGCTTGTTATTTGCTCTAAACACAGGGCCAACCTGAAATACTGGTTCAAAACCACCACAGACAGCCATTTGCTTGTACAACTTAGTCCATTTTCATATCTCTGAATTTCTGCACATATTCAGCTTAAAGAATGCATCAAAAATCAATGGGAGAGCGAGAGCTGTGCGAATTTTTCTTCTTGAAGATGGTAAACCAGATGTTCCATGAAGAGTGAGCCTAACAATCTTGCTTTGGTTTAATTTCATCCTATAGTGGTTTTGGCAAAGTGTTTATTACCTTCGTTTTGCATTCTTATTTCTGTATATGCTCGCAGTTAGTTTGAGATGGCAAAGGAGCTAGGAATACTACTCAAGGTAAAGCTCTCTGCCCACCTGCTAGTGTGTGGTCATCATGATCATTAGCAGTTTAGCACATATAAGACTAGATCTTTTTTTCGAAAACGTGCGCTGCACGTATATAAGGCTAGATCTTGAACCTGATCTTTTGTGATTGTGTCGAACAGGAACAAAATCTGCGGCTCGATATTGAGAAGGCACGGGAACAATATGTACAAGAGCCTATTGGACGAGGACGGTTTCGAGTGAGATGAGGAGTGTTGTAAACACGTTTCGGTGTCAGCTATGTGCTGCCACAACGTTAGGCGTAGCTTCAACTCAAAAAGTAGGTATTGGAGGATCTACTTGCAACTGTGTCTGAATGGGTTCTTGGCCCCTGATTCCTTATTGTTCATATGTCTATGCAAATAGGAACTTGTTGTTGATTCTTTCGATATTGTTCTTTGCAGTGAAAGGTCAAGCTCATCTGCTTCTAGTAACACAATATATGTAGTTAGTTGGATTGAAACATGTATATAGCTGCGATGTAACAACGACATATATAGTCCGTTGGATTGACACATGTATATAGCTGCGATATAATGATAACATAACATATATAGTTTGTTGGACTGACACATGTATATAGCTAGTTAGTTGGATTGACACATGTTTGCTTTTTTAGATAAAGAATAGTTTATATCCGGCTTCTTCTATCAACTGAAAGAATCAGACCAATTATTATAAAAGTTTGACCCGAGAACAACGACATGGCAGGCAAAACACATTTGCAGCCATCGAAATAGATAACCGAAACAAAATTAAGTTTTAACTAAACATGACCAATGTGCCTTGCAGATAACCATTCATTGGAGCTAAAAAAAATACAGCGATGACGTCTCTAGATGTTGTCCAACTAGAATGAGTTGGTCTCGCAATTCGTCATGCCGCTTTAGTCTTGCCCAATGCCAAAGCCAGTGAGTTCCCATGAAAGAATCTAAAAAAATATTTTTGTGTCAATGACCACCTTATTCCTTGTTATTCAAATTGCCCAACAGAGTGCAGATGTTGTTGTTAATAACAATGAATTACACTTTTTGTTTGCTAATTATGACCATCTATTGAAAAGGTCTTTAATATCTGTAGGTGGTGAAATTTCAAAAAATATATGTACAGCGCGCCACAAAAATTTGGCATAAGCACAATATAAAAAGAAATGTTGGATGGTTTGTAGACAGTGAGAGAAACAATAATTTTTGTCACCATTCCAGTTTATCCTAAGTAAGTTATCCTTAGTTAAAATCAAACTTTTCTTTAGATAACATAGAAAAACTTTTATTTTCATGGGCACTTTAATTTTTCATAAATCTTGTGACACTCTAATCCTATTATTAATTAACATATCATACATGGACCTGATAGTGAACTGTCCAGATATGTTTAAACCCCAAATAATGACATCCCTTTCCTCCAGTAAGTTAATATCCTCTACAGAAGCAACAATTCTATTCCAATCTCTTAGATTAGCCCCCACTAAATTTCTTCTAAAATAAATATTAAGTGGAGATGAACTAAGCATTTGTGCTATAAAAATCTTGTTTTCTTCTTACTATATCAAACAACGAGGGAATTTTATCTTTTAGGGGTTTATTTCCCAACCAAGTGTATCTAGATCCTTGGTTGGGTTCCATCTTTGACTTGAAAGGAGCCAAGGTCCATATATGAGTCTTTGATGTTCATTAAACTTTTCCAAAAGTGAGAGCCTGCAGGTTTCTTAATACAACTCCTAATGGTCTTATCTTTGATGTATTTGTTTCTTAAAAGTTCCTATCGCATACCATCTTCATTTAGTAACTCAAAAAGTCATTTGCTTAATAAACACTTATTTTGTATGTCTAAATTCTGAATGCCTAACCTGCCCTGATCCTTTGGTTGACATAAGATTTCCCATTTAGTCAATCTATATTTCTGCTTATGTTGATCACTTTGCCGAAAGAATCTTAATCTAAAATATTCTATTTTTTCAAGTACACCTTTCGGCACCTAAAAAAAGACATCATGAACATCGGAGGACTAGACAATACTAAGTTAATCAAAACTAGTCTTCCCCCTACTGGAAGCATGTTTCCTTTCCAGCCACTAAGTCTCTTTGTGATTCTATATTCAATTATCTTCCAGTCTTTGTTGTATAATTTCCTAGTATTCATGGACAGGCCAAGATTAAATGAGAATTTGCCAATCTCACACCCAAACAGCTTCGAATAAAACCCTTCATGATTCTTTGCTTTGCCAAAGCTAAAAATTTCATTTTTGTGGAAATTTATTTTAATCCCTGATAAATTTTCAAAGGTAGTAAGCAATAATTTCATATTTACTGCCTTTTCAATATCGTGACTCATAAAAAGTACTGAGTCATCCGCATATTGAAGAATGGACAGCCCATCTTGAATTAGATGAGGAATAACCCCTTCGATCTGGCCTAGTTCCTTAGCTTTGGCTATAAGTATGGTCAACATGTCTACTACTATGTTAGATAGTATTGGCGATATGGGGTCACCTTGCCTTAAGCCTTTTCTAGTTTAGAAATATGAACCAAGCTGATCATTAACCTTAATGTTAAAATTACACCCTTGTGTGAATTTTTGAACTCATTCGCACCATGTTTGTGAAAACCCTTTCATCCTTAACGTTTGATGGAAGAAGCTTCAATTAACTTTATCATATACCTTCTCAAAATCTATTTTGACAATGACCCCATCTTGTTTTTTCTAGTGGAATTCATGAATTGTTTCACGGAGATTTTGAAAAGCTGTCTGGGTTGGTCTAATTATTTTTTGGGCTATGTGTTGGTTGCGAATTTAGTGGAGATTTTGAAAGAAACATTCAATAAATAGATAGTCCTATATTGTTGAATTACTTTTTCATCCTTCTTTTTAGGTAATAGAATAATATTACCAAAATTAAGGTGTTTTAGAGGTAATACACCCTGATGGAAATCCGAAAACAGAGCCATCAAATCATCTTTTATTAAATTCCATAAGACCTGATAAACTCTAGAGGGAAACCATTCGGTCCTGGTGCCTTATTATATTTCATTTGGAAAATCGCAGCCCTCACCTCCTCTTGTGAGAAAAAGTCTGTTAAATACTCATTCTCCAACTGGGAAACCTGAGGGATATCATCAGTTTGTGACTCATCCAACATGATACATGAGTTTTCTGATGGACCAAACAAGTTTTTATAATAAATAGTAATATGCTCTTTTAGCTGAGCATCACCACTTATTATCTCATTTCCATCCTACACTTGGAAAATACAAGTTTTACGGTGTCTACCATTAGCCAACAAGTGATAGTATTTTGTATTTGTGTCACCTTCTAACAAATGCTTAACTTTGGCCCTTTGGTACCATTTGAGTTCCTTCTCATGGAGTAACTCCATCGGTCTCTCATTCAACACATGCTTTAGATCCACTTTAGCATCACTAAGAATAGAGATTTCTTCTTTTTATGTCTAATGCATCTAACTTATTCAGGATGGCTATTTTCTCTTTCTTATAAGCACCACTTACATGTTTTGCACATCCATGTAGGTGTTGGCGTAACAATCTAATCTTGGCTTGCCATCTCTCTAGCTATAGTGAGCCATCAACTATCGTACCTTGCCCCACATCAAAAATCATCTCACAAAATCCATTTCTCAGCAACCAGCCCAATTCAAATTTGAATTGAGGATGAATTATTAGTGGAAAATAAGAGTGGTGTGTGGTCAGTTATCTCTCTAGTTAATGCATGTACAATGCTATGCAGGAAATAATTTTTGAATTCTATGCATACTATAACTCAATCTAATTTTTCAAAAGTTTGGTGTTGTAGATGATTTTCCCAAGTGAACTTTCTTCCACACATTTCAATTTCTCTAAGGTTTAAAGAATAAATCACCACATTAAACATAAAAGGCCATCTATCATTATAATTATCATTATTTTTCTCATCCAGTTGTTGAATAATGTTAAAGTCGCCACCTATAACCATAGGTATGGCTTCTTTGGAACAAACACAGTACAATTTTAGATAGGAATTGAGCTTTTTTATCCATCTGAGCTGGTCCGTAAACTGAAATTGAATTGAATTGAAAATCATCCTCTTTGCGCATAACTATGAACCGTATGAAAAAATTCCCCTCCTCAATTTCCCCTATGTAATGAACACCTAGAATCATGCCACCAGACCTACCCCGTGGAGCCATGCAATGCTAAATAAAAATTCTGCCTATGAAAATATGATTCAAAGTGGATTGCGGGAAATCAGCTCTACCAGTTTCTGATAAGGCAATGAAAGTCTAAGTTTTTTTCCTTTGTTAAATCTGATAAAAACCTATACTTCTTAGAATCAGGGAACCCATTACAATTCCAAAAAATTCCTTTCATTATGAACAACTTTTGGGTTTTTTCTTTTATTTTTTGCTAGATCCTTTTCTAGAACCTTTTTTGTGATGAAGAGGTTTGTCGACACTTTGGGTCACAACCCCCATCACCGAGTCCCACACGGATTTCACCACAAATAAAGTTCAAAACCTCTAGATTATGCTATCATCATTAGAACAAATTGTGGAAACATCATCAGGAACTACTTCATTTTCTGTAGCCATTATTTTGCTCTCTAAAATGCTATGAACTTCTATATCCCTTAGGGATTTTAAAGAATTAGAGATGTCATGATCTATGTCACCTAGAATAACCCCCAAAGATTTGGTCAAAGTAATCAAAGAACAATCATCGCGAGAGATAAAGAACAAGAGCAAGGTTGGGAATCAATACCTTTGTCTGACGCGGGTTCCAGGTTTCTATGACCTTTCAGCCTTGCGGCTTTCTCCACAGAATCTTGATCCATGGCTGCTGCATTCCTTTTACTCAGTCTCACAGGTGACACTATCCCACCATTATATAGTTTCTTTTGATTCAGATTCCCCAAGTCATTACTTGGTTTCACCAATTTTGCCTTGAGCTGACCATCACCATTTAAGGATAGCACTACAACTGGCTTCTTGTTTGTTTCTATGGTTTTTCTTTGATGTGTTGGACTTTTACTAGCATCCTCTTGCTAGACAACACCATCAGCTGGCTTATTAGTATCGGGTAGCTATTTACCAGCTTCCTTGTTTGTTTCCTGGTTCTCCTCTTTCTTACTATCAAGATCCATGTCCTCATTAGTGTTGTCCTGCTTAGGATCCTCCTCCATGGTAGAGTCCATGTCAATTACCACAGGCTCACCATCAGGCATATCCTGAACTGTAGCTCATAAACATAATCCCCAATAACAACATCCGCTAAATTAGGGATGAGACTGGGATCTAGCATGGCCACCTTCAACCTTGATCTGCCATAATTCTTTGTAAATTTAGTATCCACAGCCTTGGGAACACCTAGGATTGAGCCAATTGCCCAAATAATGGGAAATTCCCTCAATTCCTTAGGATTGACACATGTATATAGCTGTGATGTAATAACACAACGTATACAATTAGTTGGATTGACACATGTATATAGCTGTGATGTGAACATGTCAGACTTTTATCCACAGCCTTTTAGGCTAGCTGTATATAGTATTAATAGTTGGATTGTACGCAACATATGTATATTGTGCCGATTTTATATTGCTAGCAATTTAGCACTCATAACTTGGTATTGGAGGCATTTTTAATAACACCTCAACCATTGTTTGAAGGCTTATAGAAAATGTCTTTAAAAGGTATTATAGGCATCTAGAAAATGCCTTTATATGTTGATATTAGAAGATGTTTTGAAAAAATGCCTCACAAGACCTTTTGGGTCCAGTTTATAGAAGGCATTCTCAAGTCCGCCTCAAAAGTTTTTTTAAGACATTTTGATGACTTTTAAAGGAATTTTTAAATGCCTTGCATAAAGAGGCATGTCATAGTGTAAAACACTAAGAGAAGCCTCTCACTAGGAGAATCTAACATTCGCTAGGCCTTTGAACTTCTTATTAAACCCAACAAAGGGTGCCAGCTCCCTCGAAGGAACCACTGTCCATGTCGCCCAAATTATTTCTCGCCGTTGGATCTTCGCGTCGATGGCTAGGATTTCATCCGCCAGCTTCAGCTTCTCAGGAATCCGGTCGAGAGGCTAATTTCCACGTTAACTTCCGCTACGACCCGCGGCTTCTGACTAGAATTCGGCCAGACGAATATAAGCTCAACTTCGGCAGACCAAAGGAAAAATTAAAAAAGGGCCTCTCTTCTTCTGCTCCACCTCCTCCCAACCCCGGCCCCGACCCCGGCCTCCCGCGGCCGGGCGACGGCCCGGGCACGGCCCCGGCGGAGCGTCAGCCGGGTGGAGTAGGCAGGAGGGGGCGGCGGCCGGGCAGAGCGGCGAGGGTGGCAGTCGGCCGGCGCTGCGGCCGGCCGCCAGGCCGGCACACGCGAGTGGCGGTCGCTGGGCGGCCTGGCCACGCGGCCGTGCGCCGGCGTGGGCGCGGCCCTGGTGGCGCACCGGTGTGCCTCGACAGAGCGGCAGCGGGCACGGCGGCCAGGCGGGGTGGCGGCCGGCCGGCACGAGCGGGTGGTTCCAGGCGGCGATGCAGGTGGCTCCCTCCTGTCTCCATCTCTCTCTGTTTCCACGCAGATCTAGCAGCTGACGTACGTTAAGGTTAGGGTTAGGGTTACGGTAAGGCGCACCCCCCCCTCAGATCTCCCAGTTAGACGCGATATGCCATGAACATCATCCACGTCGCGCGAATTGACACCATATGTTTTCTTGAATCAATTATCAATGAAGGTAAAAGGTTTGTGTGTTGTTGTTCATGCACTTTCTAATTTCTGTCAGATGATTCAATATTTCTCAAAAAAATATTACATGTGAACTACTACAAACAGATGCCAAGTGGAAGTCTTTCTTGACATGGCAAGGGGAAGTCTTATACGTATACCTTATAGCTCATTGAAATTATGGTCATTGTCTCTAAGTAGGACCTCCATCGACCATCTCTGAATGTGTTGTACATGTGTGCTGCTGGAGTTTCTCATGAAACTTCTTGCCATTAATTACATGTGCGCATGATAATACTTTTGTGGAAATGCACGATAGCTTGGATTGCTGGCCAGTTTCACAGTTCATGGACAGTGCTAATGAACAAAGGCTAATGGAATCTGTTCTCGTGAACTTAGAAAAAAACTTAGGAACCTCTCAAGAATGATACATGGCTTATTGTTTTATTGTTTCACTTCATTTCCTACTTAATCTTAGAATTTACTTGGTGCTCTCGACATTGCCTGAATATTAGATCATATATACATTGATGCTGCATGTAACTGTAGGCCTGGAACATGGGATGAGGAGGAGCAGTTGAAGCTAGGAGAATCAGCTGTGTTGGACGATAAACTGTAAGAAGAGGGTTTCAATTGAGCTTACCTGGTTGAGGTTTGTTCCTAATGAGTTTCGAAATGATGAATTGTCACTCAATCTTATCACCTGCGCTGCACTTGGTTTATCCAGAACAGCAACTTCTAGATGCTCACTAAGCTTGATCTCAGCAGGGAAAATTGTTCCAGTCTTATTCCTATTGCATCTCATATGTGCATGCTTTCTTGTGATCCTGATGGTGGTTCAATCATGCTGCATTCATGGTGCTTCAACCCATCATGTAAGTTAGCTTTGCCATATAATTATTTTAGTCCATGGGGGCATAAGCCAGTAGGCACGATTTGCACTTTCAACATGTCTTCTGTGTATATTACTGATATTATTGACATTCACAAATATTTATATGGTGTTCCATGAATTGAACATTGCATTCTTAATTTCTTTACAACACATGTCATACCATTTGCATTTTTCACGGGCGCGCCAAGGCGCGCACAACACGTGTTTTTTCAACGATCTTTGAATCCAATATATTTGTTGACGCTGAAGGTGATCCGGACCAACACACCACGAGGGCTTTAGACGCCCGCGTCGCCACAGACCGAAGAACGCAGCAGGTAACCAACACCTTTTGTGGTGAAGAGCGGTGAGGTTTACGAGCAAACCACCAAAGGATAACCAACGTGCTTGCGTGACGAAGAACGTCTAGTTTCTGAGCAAACTAGCAAAGGAACTAGTGAAGCTCTCGCCCGGGAGGGACCCCGTCAGGGCAAGGACGTCGTCGGGCTGCCGTAGGTCGGCCAGCAAGCCTAGGGCGCCATCCTTGGTCGCCTAGATGAAGAGATGAACAGCATGTAGAAGGTTGAAGAGAGAAATTAGGGTAAAAGAGGAGATAGATTGGTTTTGTGTCGATTGTTGTTGGATGGGATCAATCGGCCATGTACCTCTTATTTTATAGGGGGTAGGGGTGGTTTTACCCCGTTGGAAAACCAATGTGGTACTATTAATTTTTTCATATTTTTCTTAAATTGGGCTAAACACTATCATAGGTCTATTTAATTAATATAAGTCTAATTTAAGTGTCAACAATATTAATATAATATAACTAATGTTACCAACGAAACATACGCTATGACACCTCAACGTAACAACTAGATAAGCTCTGACTTCGGATCCACTGCAATCAATTCGAAAACCACAGTGTGGTCAGCAACTTGCACGAAATTTCTCAGGTCAGTCGCAGGGTCCAACAAGGCAGCTCATTTCGACTGACCGCCTCATAGCGGCAACACCTGTCCTGCGTTCCACTTCAAAGCCATGCCTGCATGCATGCATCAAAGCATCTCTTGATTTCTAAATTCTAATAGGACATTTTCAAAGCCAAAACCGGTGGCTCCGGAGCTCGGACACATTTTGCACTCAAAGCATTCAACACAGCACAGAAGCAAGAAACAAGGGCTGAGCAGTGCACCTAGAAACAAGGGCTGAGCAGCGCCGGCGGCCATGTCGACGATCGCCTTCACCGTGCGCCAACGCGAGCCGGAGCTCGTGGGTCCTGCCGCGCCAACGCCTCACGACACTAAGCGCCTCTCGGACATGGACGACCAGGCTACGCTGCAGCGCCACGTGCGGCTCATGTTCTTCTACCGCGGCGGTGGCGGTGCGCATCATGCCGCCGACGGCCGCGACGACCCGGTGGCTGCCATTCGCCGCGCTCTCGGCCAGGCGCTGGTCCCGTACTACCCGCTCGCCGGGCGGCTGCGCGAGGTGGAGGGGCGGAAGCTGGTCGTCAACTGCACCGGCGAGGGTGTGATGTTCGTGGAGGCCGACGCCGACGTGCGCCTGGCGGAGCTGGAGGCGGCGGCGGCGGCGGACTCATCATCTGGCGGGCTGACGACGAAGCTTGCGCCGCCGTTCACGTGGGTGGACCAGCTGCTGTTCGACGTGGAAGGCAGCGATGGCCTGCTCGGCTGCCCCTTGCTGCTCTTCCAGGTAACCCGGCTGCTCTGCGGCGGCTTCGTCGTCGCGGTCAGACTCAACCACACCATGTGCGACGCCGACGGCATCGCCCAGTTCGTGTCCGCGGTGGCCGAACTCGCGCGCGGCCTCCCCGCGCCGACCGTCGCCCCGGTCTGGTCCCGTGAGGTCCTGGAGGCGGCGCGCAGCCCACCGGAGCCATCCGATCACCGCGAGCATAAGGTCGCGCCGGTGCCGCAGCCACCGCCGCCGCCCGGAGACGGAGACGTTGACATGGTCGTGCGGACATTCACCTTCGGTCCGCGCGAGGTCGCGGCGATCAAGAAGCTCCTCCCGCCGCGCCTCCGGGAGACGGCCACGAGCTACGAGGCTCTCACGGCGGCCCTGTGGCGCGCGCGCACTGCGGCGCTGGAGTTCGCGCCGGGCGAGCAGGTGAGCCTGCAGATCATCGCCAACTGCAGGGGCTTGCCGGAGCTGGGGATCCCCGCAGGGTACTACGGCAACGCGGTCGCGTTACCGGTGGTTCGGGCCACCGTGGGGGCGCTGCTTCCCCCCGGCGGCGGCGGCGATTCGCTGTCGCTGGGGCTGGGCAACGCGGTGGAACTGGTGCGGGAGGCGAAGGCGGCGGTGACCGCCGAGAACGTGCGGTCGGCGGTGGAGCTCCTTGCGCTCGCGCGGCGGCGCGGGACGCCGCCGGAACTGGCGACGACGATGGCTAATAAGCTGTTTTGCGTGTCGGACAACCGGCACGCCGGGTTCCATCGTGTTGACTTCGGGTGGGGCGTGCCCGTGTTCGGCGGCGTCGTCACCACCATGTTTGGGGTCAGCTTCCTTGTCGCCGTTCGCACCGGTGGCGGCGGGGAGGACGCCGTGGCCGTGCCGATCGTGCTGCCACGCCAGGCCATGGATCGTTTCGCGTCAGAGATAGAGATGACGTTGACCTGCCACGCCGCCGTCGGCTCAGCAGCGCCGCCACCCCGGACCCGTGGGAGACTTTGAACTTCCCTTGGTTACTGCGTACAGTACGCAACCACAGTTCAATACTTCAATAAGTGACGTTTACGTTTGTGCAACTATGTCTGCTATGCTTTTCATATTTACAATTTTTCCTTGAGTATATGTGCTGAAAATAAAATCCTTTCCATATGTAGAACAATGATGGATAAGGTGCTGGTCTTATATACTATCCTGTCCTAAAATATAATTAAGGAATCAAAGAAGATTCAAAAATTTTGTATTATTAAGAGTAAGAACTCCAGGTGAACAAAAGCTCTCAAAGAAATCATCCATATGCAAATAGTTCAGCACTATTTGCACCCACGGCTTTGTTGTAAACAATGAGCTCCAGTGGTGATGTTGAACCACAAAGAAACACTACCAGACTCCTGAACGCTCCTGACGGTAACATGGCCCGACAGGAGTCCAAAACACCACGCCCGCACTCAGCCACTTAATCGGAGCCCGGCCCAAAAGAACCGACGGGAACTGCTTGTCTCAAACCCTATCCTCGCTCGTACCAATACACAGCCGCATCTGAAGCCGCCGCCGCCCGTCCTCCGTATCGAGAGGGCGACGCTGTCCTCCGCATCGGGGCTCCGCCCTCCGCCGCATCGGGCCTCCGCCCTCCGCCACGGCCGCCGACGTCCTCGACATCGCGACCCCTGCCCTCCGCCGCAGCCACCGATGCCCTCCACGCGAACCTGCCCGCCTCGTCTCGATGGATCTGGGGCAGGTGAAGCCTGCATCGGCCCCGGCACCCCTCCCGCGTCAGCCGCAAGCAGGACACGCCGGCAGTGCCCTCTCGCAGCGGTCGCAAGACGCAGAAGTAAAAGGTGTGTCGTGCTGCCTCTCCCTTCTCATGCACAACGAGATTTAGATTTATGTCTAGTGACCGGAGTGGATCTATAGTATCTCGATCTGAATATCTTCTTTGATATCGTCAGTATCTTCTCTGATCTAGTGTTATCTGACCTAGTGGAGTAACATGATTGGGGGAAGCGAAATAGCTTTGATTTTCAAATCCTGTTCAATGACTACCTGTATCATCTGGACAATGTAATTAGCTGAAGGGGCTGAGTCTATTTCATCCTTTTTTGGTTTCTATATAAGCATGATTCAGTACACGGCACAAATCCTGCAGGTGCTGCTATGGTTGGAATGAAGATTATTTTTGTTGGAACTGATTTCAAGGGTAACATAAAGATCGAGGAATTGAGGAAAGCTGCAGAAGCGAACATTAGCTGCTCTGATGGTACTCTTGCTCTTGTTATGCCCTTTTAATATGAGAATTTACATTTGACATGTCATGTTCTAAATGTGTGGACAGATTACCTACTTGCAGTTAAGTGAACAACCTTGCCAAAACATACTTCTAGATTTGTATAGTATATGTAATTCACTTTGTTATTTTAATTGCCGCATGCTTTGTTCTGTACTGAGTGTCATGGATTCTTTAGTAATGGCAACCATGAGGAAGAAATTGTGAGCTTAACAGTACTTTAATAGTCTGTGTATTTGCAGATGGCTTCATTTGCGAATCTTGCATCTGAGAGCCAATTGAGTAGAGTATCAGAATCATTTTCCAGATATAATGGTTTGTGTTCTGAATTTCTTTACTTACGTTTTGTGGATTTGTTTTCTCAGCTGGTTTCTACTGAACGTCACGGTTGCCTAGATATTTGATGCTGGGCGAGTGTCTAGTAGACTCTGACCCCTCCTGGTCCCATGGTGCCAACAGCATCAGGTAAATTCAAATCCCTCAAATTTGCTGGATTTCTCAAATTTGCTTGATTTATATACAACTAGATTGAAGGTTAAGATAGACTCCCATGTATTTCTCTATGCATGTAAAGCCACCATAGTCAAGTTGGTACTCTGTTTCTTTACATCTCAAAAGTTGTAGGACTGAAATTGTCTACAATCCAACATTGTGTGGGTACATGCTGATGCCTTCAATTTTTTTCCATTCAGAAGTAATATAGGTGGCATGGCACATTGTAGAATGCTTCCTTGTTATATATTCTGGGCAGTGTGCACCTTGCAGATTCATAACCAAGATAAGTATATGACATGTTGATGCAAATATCTAATCTAATAAATTTTATTTTATTTTCTTGCAGCAGATTCATAGCCGTGGACATCCTCTTGCATTGCTTCAGTTCAAGTTCCAACTTCACTAGTTAGCCTTTAGTGTAGACAACTAGAAGTCATACTTAGTGTCATTCATTGTAGTTCCCACTGTGTGTACTGTATAGTACTCATTTCTTCCATTCTAATGTCAATAACTTGGTCGATGGATCTGAACTGCATGTATGAATAATGCAAATATTGCAGTTGAAGTTTCTAATTAAGGACAGCCTCCTATTTATTTTTTTTAACCTTCATTATTTTTTTCCTGTCAGTTATACCGTCAGGAATAAGCATCCCGAGTCAGCCTCAGCTTGGCCGTCAGGAACTGCCGTCACGAAAAGGTTCCTGACGGCTAACCGTCAGGAAAAGTCGACTTTTCTGTCATGATGTCCCCAACGGCTTATTCCAGACAGCTGTCCGTCAGGAACATAATTCCTGACGGTTTTCGGCCCTTTCCTGACGGTTTTCAGCCGACAGGAATATTCGCCAGTCTGGTAGTGAAACCTAGACGGTTTAAAGACCAAGATGAAAGCAATACAATCTAGAGACCGAGATGACAGTAGCTTGTTACTAGATCTTCAGATAGCCTGAATAGTTTTGGGATCAAGATAAGTAGCTTGTTGGATCTCGATGGATCTTGAGATCCAAAAGAATATATTTATGACAGTTAAACAAGTCATTATATTTGTGTGGATCCCTTAATCAAAATTATTGATGCCGCCATTGCATGGAGTTGTGATTTCAGAAGTGTCCGAAGAACAATATATGTTTCTTATAAAAAATTTCAATTTAGCTTTAATAAGACTTAAATTTATTACTTCGTACACGTTTTTAGGTGTACATTTACCTCCATGACCAAGTCTTGAGTCACGCAGTTGAGACTTGTTTGGTGCTGAGACACGTAGTTGTTCTTAAACCTGTTTTGTGTACACAAAATTATTGTCTCCTTCGTGTAGTTGTAAAAAAAAACATTATTGTCTCCTTGGTACGTATCTGATACAGCAATCCTGCACCAAGGGCAGACCTCATATATTCTTTAACTTGTTTGGTGTACATAGTGTTGTTTCCTTTTTTGGGGCCTTATTGTTCTGGTGCAGAGTGCAGTTGTTCTAGACTTTGTTTGGTGTATACAGTCCTTCACCAGGGGTGAAGCATCTACGCGTGGAATCGATAGAGAAAATTTCAAAATCCTAAAATTCCATCGAAACAGGTTAGGATTTTAAACATACATGCACAAAATACAAGAAATGTCGGTGATTATTTTTATTCATTCAGAATCCAGATTTTATAATTCCAATCCAAATGGGATCTGGGACAAAGTTTAGTCCTTGTCACATTGGATATTTGGATAATAAATGGGAGGACTAAATATGAGCTAATTATAAAACTAATTGCTAAAGTCATGGTTAATTCACGAGACACCATATGAGCTAATTATAAAACTAATCGCGCATAACTCTCAATGTATGCAATTAGTTCTGAAATTTGTCTATGTTGGTGTCCAAACAACAACACTAAACTTTATAAGGTGGGGTCGACCATGGCGACTCGCACTAGGCGTATCCTAGAGCGGGTGCATGAGCTTGAAGTGAACACCCTTTGTGCCGACATAAACCGTGCTTTTGCGCTCACCCATTCCCATTCCGAGAATACATCAAATCTGCAAGCTATCTAAGAGCCAAGGGTATCCGGACGAGTGGAATGATGATGAGTTGGTGGGGATCGAAGAAGAGGGGGCGGGAACCGAAGAAGAGATGGCGCCCCACTTCCTAGCCCTATTGGACAACATAGAGGGGGACACGTGCCCCCTCCCCCACCACTCAAATTTGCGAGTCTTGTTCGCTTAAACTTATCAATTATTAGCAAGGTTAATCAGTTGGTATAATGTTTTCTCTCATAACAAAAACGATATCAGTTGGCTTATCGATCGCAGAAACGATCAGCCCGACAATCTTTGAAATTGCCATTCTTCGGGAGTGACAATGATTAGGAAGACATATGGGTCTACCTCTGGAATACTGGCTTATACACATCTAGGAGGTTATACCAAAGAAATTTTCAAAATGATATGCCACCTGCTCCATTTCGTTGGATCTGGAAAACCAAGTGTATGCCAAAAATAAAATTCTTCACTTGGTTATTGCTGGCTGATAGACTTAATATCAGTGACCTACTGCACAGAAGACACAAGCATCTAGAAGAAGGGTACCTATGTGTGCTATGTAAAGACAATGCAGATGAAACCTTAATGCTCCTGTTCTTTGAGTGCTCTTCTAGTTAGAGCAGATGGTTTGTTGTGGGTATCTAATGGGAACTTTAAGATGATGTGTTTCAGATGCTAAGCCAATAGAAGCAAAAAAAATTTCAGGTCCTTTTTTCATGGAATTTTTTATGATCACAGTCTGGTGCATTTGGAAGGAAAGAATGACTATCTATTTAATCATAAACCTTCATCAATGGCAACCTGGAAGCAATTGTTCAAGAATGAAGTTAACTTCATCTTTATAGAGTTCCACATCAATCACATAGTATCATTATGAATTAGATCAATAATATGTAATTTTTTGGTTCTATTTTAGGCTGTCAGCCTCCCCCTCCTCTCTTTTATAGTTTTAGCTCTTTGTTTTAGGTAAGTTTTCTTAGGTAAGTTTTCTTTTCTTTCAATTACCACCCAGCTAACTGGCCTCTTTGTACCTAAAACCTATGTTTTGCTTTCCACAGTTTTCCTAAAAGGATCCCTGAAATTGTCATATTTAAAGACTTGAAATTGCCATATTTAAAGACTTCTTTAGATCCGTTAGCACTAAGTTAGCAGTTAAAATCAGTACTAGTAGATCCAAACTAATTTTTAGCTAGAGGGCTGCTAAGTATTAGTTTTATCTAGAGGGTTACTAAGTATTAGTTCTATTAGTTCCATTAGCTAGCTAATTTGTAGGGCTAATGGATCTAAACTTGAATAGCCTCTTTGACTGAATCCGTAGCCCCTTACCTCTATTTGTTTTGTTTTTTCAATTGAATGAAAAATGTGAGTTCACATAGTTACAAAAAAAAAAAAAAAAACCTGATACATAGCTGCTACGCCCAAAAGGAAAAAAGCACCTATACAACAAGTAAAGATATCTCTCCACATCTTGTTAAGTTGGGCCTTTCTTGAAGGTTTGCCTTCTTTTTTTGACAACAAACATCTATTAATTTAGCAGCAGCGAGCTGCTTGAACCCTGACCAAAGGCAGGGAAATAGAGGAAACAGAGCTCAGTGCACGGACAATAGGGCACTGGTTGCCGTGTCTAGAGAAGAAACAGAGTTCATGGCCTGAGAAGAGTTTACATTACAGGACCTGCATAAGCTTTGTTTAGCAAGCTCGTCGGCAGTAGCATTGAGACTTCTACTAATTTTGCAAACTTTTGCCTTGAAGGTTTGGCTTTGATACACCCACAGCCAAATTCAGATATGAAATTCCTCCTCCAGTTAGCAATTCTGGCCTGCTCAGCTAGCTAGTTTTTGAGTTACCTGAATGACGGCCACTTGAATTACTTAAGCTTTGTGCAGTTCCGTCGATCCGGTCCCTGTCCTGCACTTTGCTGCTTAGCAATCGACGGTGCACGACGCGCATGCCCAGCGTGCGCACACAACAGAACGTGTAAAAAACGACCAACTTACATTAAAGAAACACGTACAAGACACACAGCACGATCGATTGCGAAGATGCCACGGAAGTAGGCATGCACTATGCACACACGTTTATTCAGACACGTTCCTTCTTTTGTACACGTGCTGCTAGCTCAGAGTAGCCACACTAGACAGTGGACACACACCCCTACAACTGAACTGAAGTACTGAACTCGAAGCCTGGCTGTCTACACGTACACGTACTCGACACTTCCTTCTACTTGGACACGACGACGCACACCGCAAAAGGACTCCCATCCCATGGCGACACCCCATACCACCCCGCTGTCGGCGATCCTCGAGGTCGTCGTCGTCTAGCTTGCTTCTCTCTACTACCCATTGACGATGACGCCTCCGTTGACGTGGAGGAACTGTCCGGTCATGTAGGACGAGTCCTGCTCGCTGGCGAGGAAGACGTAGCTGGGCGCGACCTCCGCCGGCTGGCCGGCGCGCTTCATGGGCACCTCGGACCCGAACTGCTCCACCTTCTCCTTCCCGAACGACGCCGGGATGAGCGGCGTCCAGATCGGCCCCGGCGCGACGCCGTTGACGCGGATCCCCTTGTCCGCGAGCTGCATCGCCAGGGCGCGCGTGAACGCCACGATGGCGCCCTTGGTGGACGTGTAGTCCAGCAGCGTCTTGTGGCCCTTGTACGCGTTCACCGACGCCGTGTTGATGACGCAGCCGCCGTGGCCCATGCGCGCCACCGCGTGCTTCGTCGCCAGGAAGTAGGAGAAGATGTTGGTGCGGAACACGCGGTCCAGGTCCGCCTCCGTGATCTCCGTGATGGACCCGCGCTCGTGCTGCTCGGCGGCGTTGTTGACGAGGATGTCGATGCGGCCGCCGTGGGCGTTCGCCACCTCCTCCACCACCTTCCGGCAGTTGTCCTCGTACCCGAGGTCAGCGGGGAGCGCCATCGGCTCGCGCGCGCCCGTGCGCGAGGCGATGTCGCGCAGCGCGCGGAGCGTCTCGTCGGCGTCCTTGTCCTCGTGGCCCTTGACGAAAGTGAAGGCGACCGACGCGCCCTCCGCCGCGAACAGCATGCACACCGCGCGCCCGATGCCCGAGTCGCCGCCTGTCACCAGCGCCACCTTGTCCTTGAGCTTGTTCGCGGCCTTGTAGTTCTGGAGGATGGCCTCCGGGCGCGGGTCCATGGCGTGCTCCTTGCCGGGCTGCGACCCCTGCTGCTGCGGTGGGAACTGCTTCTGGGACGCCATGGCGCGAGTCGCCGGAGCCGGAGCGGGGCTATTGGTGGCTGGAACGAGGCGTGTTCTGCTGCTGGTGGGGGTGCACTGCAGGTTGTTGGCTAGGAGGAGGAGCGTTGGTCGGAGAGGGAGACGAAGCAGTGCGCGCATGGCGGGTGAGGGAGACGCGGGAGGTGGAGGCATATAAACTAGGGGCCGAGGCAGGCAGGCGTAGGCGCGTGGCGGCGGACGTGGCGGGAGGCTTGCATCTCCCGCGCCCACGCGTCGAGTCCAGCCGGCCGCCGCTTAACGTGCCTACACCCACTGGACCTCTCCAGTAGCATCACTGTCTGAATCTGCTTATAGGAAGTAGTAAACCTCCAGCCGAACCAAAGAGAGAACAAAACAGGGGAGTTGTTGCCACTATTTTCATCGAGAGACTCGTTCATCAATCTTCACCGAAAGGATCTAAACATGAACATTTAGATTTAGATTGGCAACTTAGATTTGCAGATTACGTTAAAAGGAAGAAGTGTAGATTATATTAAAAGAAATAAATTCAGACTAGACAATACAACAAAACAACTATAGTTCTAAAGGACGAGTTAATAAGTAACAACAATGATCAAGATAACTACAACAACAATACAAAAAACAAGCAACCCAAAAGCAACCACCAAGGTATACTATAAGGCAATGACAACTAAACTGATAACAACATAAGAAAGGCTTAACAATATCAGCGCAGTACAGCAAAGAGGAAAAGAGATCCTTACGATAGCATCCCTGAAAGCATGACCTTTTGTACGCATTAATAACTTGAAGAGATCCGGTAGAAACCATCTTTCATACACTGCATATTCTTGAATTGCATCCTCTTTGAGCCTCTCGTTATTTCTAACAATCATTAAGTCTGTTAGAACTTTGTGCTTGGCAAAGAGGACCACTTTACTGAACCGATGATTCGTAGTGAAGCTTAATTGGGCCAATGTCTCATGTGCCATCGGTGGTGGGGTGTACAAAAGAGCATGTACAATCTTCAAGTCGATGATCTTCATGCGAGGTATCAGTCGTGTTGATGGATCATTTGATATATTAGGCTCTTTCTTAATTAATGGATTCACAAGTTTCAAGATAGCAAACAAAAGAAAAGTCCAAATCTTGGCAAGTGAATTACTGATGCTATCATGTCATGATCATGTGATGCCTAATGCTTTCAGCCTCTCACCTAAACATAACAAAACTATGATGCTTAGGGCTAGGAAAGAACAAAAATAGAGAACCTTACAAGAAAAGATTAGCTAAAATAACAAGATCATCGTTACTTGTTACTTGTCGATTGTGCCATCCAGTCAGCTTTTGTGTCGGTGTTATTGGTGTTAGGGTCGCAGTATATGGAGATGATTGGATCGGCATGTCTACGGCGCAGTAGATTAACGTCTATGTGAAAATGGTCTGTTGGGTGATTTGTCGTAGGAGCCTAGCATAGCCTCGGCTATTTTCTATTTGTTGGGCTAGGAAAAGAGGTAGCATAAGAGCCCCCTTAATTTGGGACGCACTCCCTCATCAACGAGAATGTTACATGAATCTAACTCGGTATGGCTTTACGGATGCAGCGGTTGGATGTTTGGTTGGTTGGCTAAGGCTTGGGCTTGGCGATGACAATGCAAAACCCACCTAGCTAGGGCCTGGATCCACATGAATAGATCTAAAATCCATTTAGGGAGGGTGGCTCAAGCAGGCCTCCTCACATGCCCTCGTCAGCTGTTGTTGGGCTAGTGTGTTTTCCTCCACAGGCACACACCGACGCATGGGATATAGCTAGGGTCACCACATCTTCACGCATTCTCCTTCCCTGTTTATCTCAACACCGCCGCCGCCGTTGTTGTCCCTCTTTTTCAGATTCACTTGTGTCTCACCCAAAGGTATGCAATCGTTTCCTATCTATTTCTTCTATCTCATCTTCCTTCTTCTCTAGAACCTTAACTCTCATACATGGTGCATCCCTAATCCATGCCTTACCCTTGTTCTTCTTTGCTAATGGTTGAAGACAGATTGGTGTTGCGCGCAAGAACAAAGGCGAGTTGTTTCTCTCTTAATCCTCATCCATTCTCTAGTTTTGGTATATTTAAAATTTAATGAGCTTGATATGTGCATTATTTGGTTGTTTGATTCGTGCTTTGAATTGAAAAAAGGAAAGTATTTACCATCGATTCCCCTTCCATTTTACTTCCTTTGATCTTGTTGATTGGTGTCATATATCTTCAGATCCACATGTGGTTTCTATTGTTCGTAACTTTATCTTTGATATTTTATATTTTAGGATTGTATCTGAGGTCTCCAATTATCTGCGCATGTGCTTGTTGCTTTGCTACTATGGTAACCCCAAATAATACCTCCACTTTATTTGTTCTTGTTCTTTGGGATCTCATTGTACGATTGATACTTACAATGCTTTTATGTGATTATGATAACATCATTTACATATTGATGCACAAAAGTTAGTTCTATGTGGGTTACAAACCACTGCTACAATAAGTTTATTAGAGGCGAACAATTTTGATTAATGGAGGAGGGCATTGCAACTACCTTCGATGAAAGGTCATGGTTAATCAGGACTTATGAAGGCAGTTGCTTTGCCCACCTCAACTAATAGATGGTTCCACCATCTTATCCTATTTTTTCTTCCTTGTACCTCGTCTTTATCGGCTCATCCTTGTTGTTGAAGTACTTATTCAACATATTTGTTGGGTACATGTGCCCTCTAATGAGGAATCGTTTATGCCTGATGTACACCGTCTTCTTGGATGCATTAAGGTAAGCGAGTAGGTACCTTGATGCAAACTACGCAACATGTCTTCCCTTTGATTTGCCCTAATGGTGAAAAAACCAGGGTAATCAATGATGGTGACAAACATGATGACCTTTAGAGTGAACTCATTCCATGGAGACGTATCCATTATCTTGACCCCTTTTTCCCATAGTTTCTTCATGTCGTCCATGAATGGCTCCATGAACACATCTATATCATTATCGAGCTGCTTCGATCTAGAAATAAGCATGGTCAGCAAATCAGGCTAAGTGAGTATCCAAACCAAAGTAGGTGAGCTTTTCAAAACTAGCCATTACTATGCCAAAGCTAGCTTAGTCGGTTTACCAACCTAGCTAGACTGGCTTTGCACAACCTCAGCTCGAACTCTAGTTAGCCCTAAGAAAGTTTCTCACCAAAGTTTGCTTCAGCACTTTAACTTATTGTTATTTTAGTGATGCATCCCTTTATAGCCAGTAGCATGTTTATATTCAAGAATAAAAGATACTTACGAACAGCTTCATCTTGAGCCTTACTTGACAAATGATCGCCAACACTTGATCATGCACACTACTTGGAGGGCTTCTACATCACCTTTTTAGCATGCCTTCCTTGAGCATGTGACTTGAACTATACAATTCACCATATAATAATTCAAGCATATCTTTATATAATACCTAATTCAATAATGATTTGATCCCCCTCACAATATATAAAGTCTTTCCATAATTTTACATGTACAATACTCAATGCAAGCACTCACTTCTTCACCTTAGTTGTGGGCCATCGGTGCCCAAGCTATCACTTGTCCTTCACCTTTGCTTAGCCCATCAAAGACCTTTCCTTACTATCTTCACTTTTCAAGCCATATGGTGAAACAATACGAGAATACATTGGAATCTATTCCGTATATATTGTTGTCTCTTCTTTAAACTAGATCATTTCCATGGGTTTCCTTCTCTAGACCATTCAGTCTTCACCAAATATCCATTTTTACCATTCTTGATTTGAGTTACAAGCTTTATGAGAGTGAGGCACATATGCAATCACTAATGTCCCATTTTTATTCAAAACATATGTTTACTAATTAGTCATGTATAAAACCAATGTCCATATATTGCATAGCATGACTAAGCTTCTCATGAGAGACCAATAGTTATCCAACAACTCAAGTCTCTTTCAACATTTATGTAAACATTTTACCATTTTGGCATTCCATTTTACTTATCTTGGACTCATTTATTATCATTTTCTTCATGATATGAGCCTAAACTCTATCAAAAACACTTAGAACTAAACACTTGTAATTCTCATGAAATTTGTTAGTCCTTTAAGCATGTTGTCATTCGATCCATCAAAAACGACTTAGGGCCTAGATGCAATTTCATGCTCTATATATCTCACGACCTTTCTTTATATATTGTTCTGACAGTTTGAAGAGCAAGTTCCACTCTTGTCTTTGGCAAACAAGAAACAAGAGCAAAATAGGAATATTAAGGGATCCAGTTGAAGGTTTTCACTATAATCTATATTCTTATTAATCTGGCGGTGATATTTTTTCTTTGATATTGTGTCATCTTAAAGTCATCCTTGACTTAGATGCTAGTAAAGCTCTTAGCTACTAGACTAGAGACCCTCACTGAAGATATTTTAACCATTGCGTTACATAGGTTACGATTATAAGAGTAAATACCAGGTACTCCCTCCGTTCCAAAAGATTGACGTTTTAGCTAGGAATCTAGATTGTCCAGATTTGTAGCTAAAACGTCATTCTTTTTAGGACGGAGGCTCATTTTTTTAGTAAAATAAATATTAACATCACTCTAAACTATAGCATTTTCTTTAGTAAAATAAATACTAACATCATTTTAAACTAGAGTTTGTTTGACTTTTTTACCTTAAATTTGTCCACTCGTATTAATAAAAAATGTATACAAAATATCATTCTGATTTGGTTTATTAACAAAAGTTTTCGAAGAATGACTTAAATTTGAGTATATTTTTACATAGTTTTTTAATAAAGTGAGTAATTAAATTTGAAGTTAAAATAATCAAATTAATAATTGGATGGAGCGAGTACCACTGGTTTTTACTGTTATTTATTGGTACAACGAAAATCATCATTACTCGTATGTTTCAAATCCAAAATCTATAAAGAAAAATAAGAGTCCTCGGGCCTTTGTTCGTCTTCCTGCTTGTCCGTTCCTCCCTGCTCGCCGGTCGCCGCACCCCGCACGAGCGCGCGCCGCACCCGCACGGGAGGAGCCGAGGACGAGGATGCAAGGAGCTCTGAGGCCGTAGGCGCCACCCCGCCGGAGGCTGGAGCCGGCCGCCCATCCCGCCGCCGCCCTAGCGCAACAAGTAGCCCATCCCGCTTCCGCAGGTGGCGCTCTACTGGGGCGCCGGCCGACCTTCGCGGACCACGGCTCGTTGCAGGGCGCCGCATCGTCCGCCAGCTCCCCTCCTAGGGTCCAGGCCTCTGGCCCCGGCGCGCCCCTACTGCGGCACTGCCTGCCCCTGGCTGTCCGAATGTGTGAGACTCTGAGGTGAGGCAATATTCCTGTAGGTCTTGTTTGGATGCAGTCAGATTCGCATCAATCTACATGTGCTGGGATGTATTGCTGTAGAACTTAAAACTAAATTCCGCCTCAATCCATCTCAACACAGATGGATTGAGAATTTGAGATGAATCCGATAACATCCAAACAAGGCTGTAATGTGTTGTATTCAAATTCAATATTCTATTTGAATTGATTTGAAATTAGAAATATGAATGATGGACCTGGATGATCCTCCACTGTTGTTATTCAGTAAAACCTGGATCCGCCACGACGTTCTTAGCTTGCTTCTTAGAGGCCCTAGTCTTGAGAAAAACCTGGATCCACCACTGATTGTGTGGTAATCAAAATTACTTTATCCATTCATCGTCTCCTAGATAGATGGAAAATAGGAGGTCACTTGTCTTTGTTAAACCTGGATTGCTATGGGCTATGGCCATCGTTGTAATTGGACTTCTGGTACTAGGCTCTTCACATTCTGCTTACTAGATTTCTACTGTCGATGCCTCTAGATTGGTAGCTGGAGATGGATCTGATTCTTCCGTATAAGATTGGGGATCTCGCAGAGTCCAAATCCTTGGTGAAAGGTTTCAGGGGTGCATGGTTTCGCTGCAAGGTCAAGCCTCTTTTATCCCTCCTTATTACTTCTGTGTTCAGTTACCATACTCTAGTTAAGTGTTGCATGCATTTGTTTGTAATATGTGGGGCAGTGAATGACATTCTAATTTAAACTGTTAATATGCAGGTAACCTCTCGTCTGAATTTCATATCATCGCTAGTTAGTACTCCCTCAGATTCCAAAATGTAAATTAAATAGTTTTAGTTTTATCATAAATCTCTAACATTGACTAGGTTTATATTATGAACATCTACAAATATGTTTTTATGGTGCATTTATTGTATTGAAGATATTGTATATTTTTTTCTAAACTTGATTAAACCCATACAGGTTTGACTTAGGACAAAATTGAAAATGACTTGCATTTTTAATTGAGGGAGTACAACATAATATTTTTCTTGTTTTATCATGCATCTCATGAATCACAGATTGACACCTTTTTTATTCATGTTTGGTATAAAGAAATAGAGCACAGGATCTATTATCTAAGTATTTGAGAGTTAAAAGAAGGAAAAAATAAGTGTGTGGTGGTTCACACTATGTCGAAGCATGTGCCCAGTCTGCTGTCTTCCTTGCAATGAACCAGCAGCCTGCCTCCTCTCGCTGAGCCACCGCCGCCTCTACCCTTGCCTCAACCCTGTCATGTCGGCCCTTGTCGCAGCTGTCAATGCCAGCGGTAACTGCTGTGTGACATCTTCCCCTATCTCCACTTTCCACACTCCCCCATGCCCTTCCTAACTATGCCACTGCAATGGCCTTGCGCTAGATTCCACCCACCTCCAGCAACCACTACCTGCGGTGAAGTGGCACTAAGACTCATTGATGGCCTTTCCACGCAACACCACAAACAGCCTAGCCAGTGTTCTTCCCAGGTTATGTACCCATCTGGAAAGAGACCAAGGTCAAGAAATTGATATATCAATCAGAGAAGGAAACAACCTACAGCAATGATGTTTCTGATTTTTTTAATGGTCTAGAATCTAGATTGAACCAGTGGTTAATATAATTAATAATCATTAATAAATAAATAGCTAAATTAAGCTTTAAATTAAAAGTTTTGAAAAAGACTAGCTTCTCCATATATGAATCTAGAAGTTAAGTATATAAGCTTGCAAGGGAAGAGTCGTAGTACAAACCCAATTTAAAGAAAAGGAAACGCCTTGGAAGCGTCTCTTCTATGAAGAGCCCAGGTTGCAGCTTGTAGACTTAGTGAAGACAAACGTCATGAGTTCCTTATCTGTATAGGTCGCCTACCCTATCGTTGCAGCTCTCCTTGAGTTTGCATCTGCTGTTCTTTTTCTTTTTGTGCTCTTGCTTGGGTAAAGCCTCCCTTTTGTACAGTGCCTTTTTTGAAAAAAAGGGGGGGGGCCCCCCCCCCCCCCCCTGCTGTATTTTACATTAAAAAAAAAAGAAAAGGAAACAAAACTACCTATCCATACATTAAAAATAAAAGGAAACAAACTTTTTCCTCATTGTTTCATTCATCGTGCATCTCATGAATTGTAGATGTGTATTCATATTAGATGGACAAAAGGTAGTGCATGGGGGCTAACTAACTGCTGTTATTTTTCAGATACATAATATGCGTGTCAAGTCTGGATACCTGGAGTGTTACTTGGAGTACATTGATTATCCAGGCCAAAGTAAGCAAAGCTTTATCTTAGCTCTCTTGTGTTAAGAAATTGGTTGTCTTTTCAATAGTGATACTAAATTTTGTGAATATTTCATACTGCTAACTTTTATGTACCTAGTACCTTCCTTTATTGTACAATCTACGTAATCCAAACCTTAATGATTAGAAGACCTTAAAAGAATACAAAGAAGTAAGCACTGATAGGCTTTGGTAATGAAGATGTCAAGTTTAAGGGTATTGCACCACAAGCAGGTACATATTTTGAGGTTTGAGTAGCACCATTTTCTTCAATAGGAATTTACTATCTTTGTGCTTACCTATTTTTTTTAGCACAAAACTGATTTGTAATCATGTTCATATGTTATCTCACGATATAAGGTTTGGTTAATTAGACTATAAGTATCTTTGATAAAATTTGGTGTTCAGGAAAAATATAAGGTCGAGACAATCCCTTCACAGTTCATGGTTCCTTTGTCCTGTTGAAAAGAACATAGGAATTTTCAACATAGGAATGTTAGCATAAGTGGATAACTATTGACATTGGTCATGAATTTTAAGCACGTTATATTCCATTGCCCTTGCTGTTCCCTTGCAGAGAAGGAATGGCTTAGGCTCTTTCAAAATAACCCTGCAACAAGGTCCTACAAAAATTCAAGAGAGGGTACTCAAATCATGATAAGGCCTTCGTTTCCAAAATGGTATTTTGTGCATGAAGTTCCTGAGCAGTTACCAAATAGTGATGTCACAGCAATTGTTGATGAAACCTGGCAAATAGGTGATCTGGTTGATTGGATGAATCAAGGTTGTTACTGGTCTGGGACAATTACTAAGTTACTCAATCAAGATCAGGTCGAGGTAAGAATTTAATGATTTACCATGTTACTAGAAGTTACCTGTTCTCATAAATTTGCTTGTTATTTTCATCTACCATGCAATACATGATTTATTTTACTTCTCCAACTAGTTCCTCTTTATTTTCTCAAACACGCACGAGACCTGCATATCATTTCATCAATACAACAACAACAACAACATAGCCTTTTGTCCCAAGCAAGTTGGGGTAGGCTAGAGATGAAACCCAAAAGAGGCATGAAAACAAAGAACACATAAATGGTACAAGAAAAAGATTACGGTTCAGGCACGTTAATTGCTAGTCTCCAAGCGCTCCTATCCATAGCTAAATCCTTAGGGATATTCCACTCCTTAAGGTCTCTCTTAACCGACTCGTTCCAAGTCAGTTTAGGTCGACCTCTACCTCTCTTTATATTATCGACCTGCTTTAGAACCCCACTACGCACCGGTGCCTCAGGAGGCCTCCGTTGGATATGGCCAAACCATCTCAACCGGTGTTGAATCAATTTTTCCTCAATTGGTGCCACCCCAACCCTATCCCGAATATCGTCATTCCGGACTTTATCCCTCCTTGTGTGCCCACAACACCATCGTAACATACGCATCTCTGCTACCCTCAATTGCTGGATATGTCGCCTTTTTGTAGGCCAACATTCAGCACCGTATAACATCGCCGGACGAATCGCTGTCCTATAAAACTTACTTTTTAACTTCTGAGGCACCCTTCTGTCACAGAGGACGCCTGAAGCTTGACGCCATTTCAACCAACCGGCTGAAATTCTATGCCAACATCTTCATCAATGTCACCATCCTTTTGTAGCATCGATCCTAAATACCGAAAAGTATCCTTCTTGGCCACCACTTGCCCATCGAGGCTAACGTCTCCCTCCTCATTCCTAGTCGCGCTGAAATCGCACCTCATGTACTCGGTCTTGGTCCTACTAAGTCTAAACCCTTTCGACTCTAACGTGTGCCTTCATAGTTCTAACTTCCTATTAACCCCTGCCCTAGTCTCATCCACTAGCACCGTATCATCAGCAAAGAGCATACACCAAGGGATATCACCTTGTATGTCCCTTGTGACCTCATCCATCACCAAAGCATATCATTTCATCAATTAAAAAGAATTTAGTTATTCCTTTGATCATCATGCTATCATGGTTTTGATGGTTCCGTAGCCAATATTATAACCACAAGTTACTAAAACTGTCTACAGGTAGAGCTGCCCGAACCTCCGATAGGTGAAGGCAACCGTTATCCTGCTAATCGTAGTGATCTGAGGCCTACTCTCGAGTGGTCTCTAGCAAAAGGTTGGATGGTCCCTCTTTCACAGGTAGCTGATGGATTTTAAATTCTTTCTTTTAATTATTTCTTTAGGTACCTGTGTATTTAACTGCTAGAATATATTGAGTATAGGTAACTCATGATGGTTTTCCAGGGTAGTATTCACTTTATATTCTAATGAAGTGCAGTTTCTGGCATAATTTATTTTCTATAATATTTTTATGTATCGAATAATATGTTGATTTTATTGTTACTAGGTAAACGGAAAAGGTTGGCGTGCTGCTCGTCTACTTCAACATTATAACTCTGGTACTGTTAATCTCTTGTGGATGTGGATATGCTCTGATTGTTGCGTGTAGAAATGGTTGTCACATGGTTAGCTAATCTGGTACTGTTAAGAATATCAGTTAGCTAATTTGTGATGCAAATTCAAGAAATCCTAGTAGCATAGGATGAAATGTTTTTTCCAACTAAACGAAAATGATGAATGTATCATTATAAAGAAAAATAAAAGGGTTTGTCTACCTCCTTTTCTCCCATGATTTTGAACCAGTGGTTGCAAGCCTGCACAAATTGTGTTGCCTTTCATCTCTTCCCTCCTTTTACTTATCAAAGCTAGGCTATTTAGTTAATTCAGTTAATTGATTGTTTTTTCCCTTCTTACATTGTTTGTATATGGATATCTTGAAAAAAAAAAAAACAGGACTTCAATGTGATGCCCCACTTCCTGCAAACTATATATGTTGTTCTAGCAAATGTACCATCTTCACTGATCTATCTCAAAATGTTTGCAGAATCAGATGATGAAAATGATGACAATGATAGCTGGGACGTCCGGCAATCGTTGTGCAGAGCTTCAAATACGCCTGAGACTCCAGGTCCTGTGATCCCTGTACCTCCATCAGCCACAAACAGCGCTTCCAGCCACATCTGCCAGAAGGACACTACTGTCACGTCCACAGATGACCGGAAGCCCAGCTCAACATCCAAGTCTCCAGACCCAAGCCATGACGCCCAACCTGCAGGTATCGGGGTTTCCATCAAGCAAGAACGGGTTATTGGAATCTCAATCAAGCAAGAGGGCTCCTCCTTGACAGAAGGTGAGGTTGGTGGTGGCCCGGAAGAGTGCCTGGAGAAGCTGGGTGGGATCAAAACCAGAATCGAAAACCTCATGCAGGGCACACGGTTGGAACAGCAACGCAGCGCCAGCTTCCGTGGGTAGTCGTTAGGCAAATGAAGTGTCATCGAAGGTGCAACTTCACCTAGGGTCAAGGACTCAAAGGGCCATCAAATGCCTGTGGTTGCTAATTTTGTGTCCTGTGATTGTAGGTGTATTGTGGTCCAATGATGATGATGTTGTCAACAACCGAATTGTTTTTGTTTACAGGAGTTAATCATGCCTGTAGTTAATAGAATGTTGTGATTTGTAGAAGCTAAGAGGAATCTGTTGCTTGCTGGAGGACTAACGTGATGAGCAGCTCAGACGTCCCAAAAACATCTCAACGCTAGTGCTTAGCTCTTTGGAGCTTCCCGTCGCTAATTGTTCAATATCATTGAGCTCCATGAAATGCTAAATGAGCTCTTTGGACTTGCCAATCGCTAATTGTTCAATTGACTTACGATTTGCGTTGAAGAGGGGAAAAATGAAATAAGAACAAAGCGAAGAATGGTAACACAACATCCAAACCTAAACGGATTACTCGTAAGCATGGCAATAACGAAGTAAAGGTACACAAACATAAAAATCCAGCACCAACACATCTCACTTGTAAACAATCCAAAAGGATCATCACTTACAATAGTCTCCAACTCGCATTGCCAAACACAATGGTAAGCAGCTAAGTGCACCTCCATGTTTCCATCAACTCAAACCAGAGTTCAAAGCAGGATAAAAGGAAACAACAGGCAATCTAATAACCACCATCAAACTGCGGTGGTACACATACGCCAAGCTAAAATTTGGAATCCCCAGACTTCTTGCACTACATCACACATAGTACTTCATAACATGCTGGGGAAACATCAGTCATCAGTGCCTTCTCCTGGGTGGGGTCCTAGAACGAGCTCTTGGTGGTGATCTGATAAATAAAAACATAAAAGCACCAAATAAAGTCAGTAATGTTTTATTTAGTTAGTGGCTGAGCAACAAGCTGAGCATGAACAAAAAACTGAGGGGAAATAGTAACAGCAGACTCCTTTGTATCTTATAATCAAAAGGAATAGGGGGCATCTATTAAGCAATTATATTGAGGCAAGTCAAATAATATATTACTCTACTTTAGAACCATAAGAAAACAGAGAAAGTTAACAGGGCTCTTCTGAAAATGCCTGACGTCTCAGGAAAACATACTCAAAAGAACCTACTCACCAATGACCACATGGACCGGAAACTCTAAAGAATCAAACAGGTAAGCTACTTTACAACAGATTCTGGAAAGCCAGAAGCATGATACCTTTTGATACTGGATGTGGTCTAGTGCCGATTTCCACAGAAGCAAACAAGCCAATAACTTTTACCTCGGGCAATTTTCGTTTTTTAATATCCTAATATGTTCCAGTACTTGCATACCAGTTCCAACTCCATGTTGAGTCAGTGCAATTTTTTAACTAAAAATATCAATCAATCCATCACTCTAGTCAAATTGGCTTTTCTGCTACACTAATCGACAAAATAACTGGCATGATTAGCTCTGACAAATTCTAAAACCTCCTTCCATCACCGAGAAAGGATCAGATCAAACTTTTCTTCCAATACTATTAAACTCTAATATCGAGCATTGTGAAACACATGTTACCACCTAAATATCTGGGTCCAACAAACTAACCCAGCTAGCTAAAAGGGTTTTTAGGATAAGTAGTGAACTTTGTGATGTTTCTCCCCTACCAAAATTGTAGGCGAAAAAATGAAGGGAATACCTTTTCCGGATATTTCTGCGCTTAGCAGGGCCACTGCTAAATGCCCAATCAACACTGATTATTTGTTCATAAAGCTCAGCTCCATCCAGTTGTTTTATTGCAGCCTGAGCTTCTTCAAACCTCTCGTACTCAATCAGAGCGTACCCCTGTACAGAGAAGGGATAAAAGTAAAAAAAAAACCAATGCTTGAGAAAACAAGGGAAGGAAAGGCCCTGATGTTTAAACAGCAGATACCACATGAAGGTACTCATTTAGTCATTTGCAAGATCACACATATAAAGGAGCTTCCACCCTAAATTGTTCACTAACTACTATCAAGGAATGCTTTCAGGAATTATATGTAAGAAGATAAGAGTTTTCAAATTCTAAAATGAGGGGAACTGTGATGCAGGTAGCAAGTGAGCAAGCTAAAGAGTAATTAAGTAAAATAAAACAGACCTTGACAAATCCGGTACGACGGTCCAAATTCAAATGCAGGTTTTTGACCTGCCCAAATTCTTGGAATGCATCAAGAAGAACCTCTTCTCCTGCTTCTTCGTGAACTCCAGTGACCAACACGATCCATCCTTCAATTGCTGAAACAGAAGACCAAAATAATCATACATGAACTCAAAGTGGAACTAATTCTCTGTGAATGCAATTATTCAGACTTTGTTGAGTTATTTTTCTTAAAAAGGTAATGTGATCAATTTCTTTTATTTTACCTAGAGTACAAGCAGAGCACAAATTTATAAAGGACATCCAACCAATCACAATTGAATTGACAGATTTTCTAAGAAGCTACCAAATTTTGTTATGTGGGCAAACCTAGGCATCGAAATTAACATGGTGAACTAAAAAGTTTTGAGATTCCATATTCCCAATCATGCACTATTTAAAAAATGCACATACAGGTAAAAGAGAGGAAAATAAAGTTCCAACTGAAAGGATGCAAGGGAAACAGCAAAACAAAACACTAAGAAGCTCAATTGCAACTACACAGGAACCAAAAGCTTTAGAATTACAGAATCAAATAATGGTGTGTAACTATAGTCAGGTTGAAGATAACTCTCTTCATATATAGCTACAAAAAAAGTAACAAATCTTTTAATTTGTTTATTATACCCTCAGCCCATCACTAACAACTAACAAGCTGATTAACATTGATACCTTTACAGTATTCAGATCACATCAAGAGTCTACAACCTCTATTATTTTGGTGTTAATAAAAAGAACTGACAGCCAAAAGAAAGAGTTAAACAGACCAACAAAGAACACAACACTCCACAGACAGTACCATGTGATATATATGAGTAAAAACAACAATCATGCTCACAGAGGAAACTGAAATCACAATTGGAAATAATATCAGCATAAGGCGCGTCCACCTGAGAAGAACATCCCCATACAAACCCTAGAGTAGTCCATAGTTGACGCCGAAACCAACCCAATGCAGATTTAATTGACCAATGCGGAATCTTTAGGCTCTTTGAAACTCATTGGGCATTTATCTCCACTAGAATCAGGAAATTAATGAGGGGGAAAACAGGTAACAATCCACGGCAGCAACCATATCGCCTAAAGCCCCACTTCCACATCCACATACTCGGCTAAAAAAATCGATCTTTTCCACACCGCAACAAGTATGAGTACTGCTAACTCGGCCACGGAACAACCAGATCGATGCGCAATCTTTAGGTTCCTCGAAGCCCCCCTAAATCCGCTCACATCACACAGAAAAGCAATACATCGAGGCACCACACATACCAACTTACATAGGCACCCATAACAGAGTTGAGATCAAACAATCCTCCTACTTGCGTCATCAGTACTACTAAATCGCCAAAAAAAAACTAATCGATTCAAGCAAATTTTTGAGGGAAAAAACGGAAGAGGGGGAGACTGTACATTGGATGGGTCCCGGGCCGCCGCCGAGCGAGTCGAGGTCGGCGCGTCCCCCCGCGCCAAAGCGGGAGTCGCCGCGGTGCGCGGAGGAGTTGGTGTCCTCGCGGAATCCGCGGCCCTTGGTCCTACGCGGGGCGTTGTCGTCGCCCGCGATGGTGGAGCGGAGGCGGCCGGCGGCGGGGACCGGGGCCGGCGCCGGATCCGGCCCGGCGTCCTCGTCCATGAGGTCGTCGTCGTCCAGGTCGAAGTCGACCACCTCCACGTCGGCGTTCGTCACCGCCGCCATCGCTGCAGACGACGCCGCCGCCTGGATTCGGTTGGATGGATGGATCGGGTTGGGGGAGAGGAGGAGAGAGGAGACGAGACCTGCCCCTGCGGCTGGGTTTGGGAGTTTTGGGGTTCGGGAATCCGCGAGTCGCCGACTCGGTGGGCCGTGGCCCGTGGGGGTATGGATTTTTCAAAGGAGCCCTTGAGATATTTTTTTATTTGTACTACACCTTTGACGCCTCTGACAGGCTTGCAGTAGTTCTTTCCCTTTACGGTGTAGTACGGTCCACGTAAGATACAGCATAGTATCGGCCAAATTGGTCGATTGATTTTTCTTTCTAGAATTACACAGTACAAAACCCTAGCATTCTAATAATAACAAATATATATAGCCCGGGCAATGGTGTACTTACGGCCTGTGCTTGAGTCTTGTTCAACGCATGCTTTGTAGTGTTTTTCCTCATTTCATTTTAAAAACAATTATATCCTAAATTATAACCACTTCGTGGAATCAAAAAAATGCGAGTTGGCTCTAGTGTTTCTCCTTGATGCATAAGGGTTTTTTGAAAAGAAATTCCTAGACAAAGACCGGGACACAACAACCCCAAATAAAATATTTAAAGCTCACGAAAATACCTCTAGAAGCTTCAAAAACTAGATTTAATTACAAGAAAGTAGGAAAAATATCTAGAAAATTTAGAAAAATCTAAAACATCCTACTTGATGTCTAAATGCATCCTAAGATAATTCAAGAACAAAAATATGAGATGCAGTTAACAAGAATGCGACATACATTTAACGTAGAATGACTTTCGTTCATGCTAGTTCCGTCTTGCGTCTTTATTGTGGAGAGTTTCTAAGCTGATTACACATCAATTAGAATACCGTAGAATTTTCCTATATTTTTTCTAGATATATTTTTCCCATTTACTATACCTAGATCAAATTTCAATAAGTTTTTGGGTATACCTTTGAGTACTTAAAGCATTTTATTTTTGTTTGTAGTGTCCTAATCTATCTCTTGGGTTTTTTATTAGTTTTTAGAAGCTCAAAGACATTTTTCCTTCATTATAAATAACATGTATCTACCGTATTTAGCGATTTTATTAAAGCTCGAGGAGGAGAATGACACACAATGACAGTAGGTCAGAGGAAGTCAAAAGGAAACCAGCAGCCTAATTGGGTTGCGATGGGTTTGTCTGCCTTTGATCCGGCCTAATTATATATTGGACACTTATCAAAAAAATAATTATATATTGGACAACAGCGTCAAGCCCAAAGTGAAAAGGCCCTGCTCGAATGATTGTTGGCCTCTGCTCAAAAAAAAAAAAAAGAATGATTGTTGGCTTGTTGGGCAGCAAGCTGCCAGTGAAGGCCGGGATGGAGAGGAGAGGGAGAGCAGCATCTGCGGCACTGTAATTACATTGGGTTCGTCCGTGCTTAGTAGTTAGATTAGATGGTACTCCTACTTGGTAGATGCAAGGTACTGATGAATTGATATTGGTACACACATCACATTCCAGCTTTAGGGGAAATGAAATGTCATCATGGGTACACACAAGAAAGCTCTCCCATGTGATTGCTTAGGTTGGACGACACCTGCTATATGCATGTATATAAGTACTCCATATATGATATATTTGTTCTCATCGATCTTTGTTTAAATAGGGTAGAGCTGTTCAGAAAAAAAATAAAAAGGGTAGAGCTCATATTAATAATTCCTTACACTCACATGATCGACACGCTTTTATATCTCTCACACACTGGAGTGTTACATTACAATGCAAATTAATCGAACACTAAGTACTTACGTAGTATTAGTACACTTACACACGGAGGTTAATTCATTAGATAATACTCCGTAATGTTTACATATAAACTTGAAATTCCATGACCAACGTCAGGCAAAACTGAAATTAACCTGTCGAGTTAGTCTTGACGGTATTTTTATTTTTCCTGACGGTAAGTGCACCGTAAGAAATTTTATGGCGATATTTTTATTTTTTATGATGATATGTATATTTTCATGATGATATTTTTATTTTTCCTGATGGTAGTGCACCGTAAGGGAATTTTAAGTTTTCAGTAGTGACTAGCTAGCATATATATAATAATAACAAAGTTTATAACTACTTTAATTTGGAAGAAAGGGAAGAAGAAAAAAAAAAGAGGGAGAAGAACAGCACGCGGTGTACACGCCTTTTTGCTACTATACTAAAATGTTTTATTACGATGCTCTTCAGGTTGTTGTTCAACTTGCTGCTTTGATTCGATGCACGCAGTGCTCCGGCGGGAGATTGGAGCTAGCGTATCATGAGGTGAGATGGGTGGTGGATGCGAGCGCCATCGCCTGCGCCCACACCTTGAGCCGAGCCTTCACGTCCACCGGATCCGCTCCTCCTGCAATATATAATATGGGTTCAGTTACAGTCTTACAGAGATACATACATACATACATACATACATATATATAATATATATATGTAGATATAAATATATGCATGCGTTCCATATAGGCAACTAATCGATGGCGATTGGCGATTAGTAATAATAACCATGCATAGCTATCTCTATCGAGCATCATTAGAATATCAGATATATGGATGAAAATATCATGATTTCCATCCAGTCCCCAGGCGGATGGTGACACACAGGGATGGGATCGGGATTAACATTATTAACTGGGCAACTGGCTAATTAGGCCAAGCCATGCAGGTGGCGATCGCCGACTCGCCGCCGGACCGGTGAGGAAACGTGGTTTATGACGATAGGTTAGCAGCTGGATGGCGACCGTACTACCTGCAGTGGATGGCAGTCGGAGAGAATGCATTTATATATGCAAATGGAGTGGTCGTCCCTGTCGTGATGGATTTGCCACGACGAAGGCAGGGGAAAGCAAATTAAAGGGTCCAAGCAGGGAGCGTAGCAATCAACTCGAGTAGTCATGATAATTGACCTAATCCTCCTCTCCCTAATTAACGGAGTCCTGTAGCCAGCAGTGCCCTTGCTGACCCAGCAGAGAACTCCTCGTCGTCGTCCTGCTGCCATGCCATGCCCGCCATGCAAGGTACTAGAAGCTATTTTTATTAAGGAACTTCATTAGTGTGTGTTTATTTATTCATTCTTCTACCAAACTACAAAGTATACATGCCACCAAATTCCATACCAGCAAATCAATAGATGGCACTGACATGTTCAGAATGAAATTCTTGCGTGAATCCTACATAGTATATGCATGCCACGCCGTCGGCTATTCGGCGCACGCGCGCCGTTTCTACTGCTGGCGCACGCATGCTTTTAAGAGCATGTGCGTCTAGGGCCCGCCCCCGTCCTTCCCTTTTCTGGCTTCTGCCCGTGAGCCGTCCGTATAATTCAAACAGCCCCCCTTTCCCTTTCCCCCTTTCCCCTTCCGCTCGACCGTTCCCCTTCCCCTTTCCCTTTCTCCCCACTCAACGTGCCGGCGATTTCTCAGCGGCAAGTACTAGAGCTACCCAACGCGCCGGCGGATCCTCTCTCGCCGCCACGGCCTGCGCCGGATTCAAGGGCTCCACGCATCGCGCTGCCCCTATTTCCCCCCTTTTTCGTGCTGTTTTGAAGCTCCCGTCGTCCCCGGCATTCCCGACGGCGGCCGCTAGGGTTTTGCAACTCCTACAGGTACGTGCGCCCCTCCCCATTTTGCTCTGCTTGGTCACACAGCCCGACATCGGTTGATTTGATATGGCTAATTTAGGGTTACACAGTTGCAATGTTATGACGATGCCAAGTTGCATCTGCTAGTTTCTGGTAATTTTATTTGAGTTAATGCTATTTTCACTCCAGAGAGAATAATGAGTTATCTGTTTAATTTACCAATGAGTGAGCTGAGATTAAAAAGTGTTGCCATGGGGCCTGAAAGCTGCTGATGCTCATGTAAGTGAATGCATGATTTTTAGTTTGGGGCTCTGGTTGCAGGCACATTTTCTCTTTGGAAATTTAGGGTTATGATTCCTGAAACATCACTTGTTTATGCAACATAGTAAGACATTTCTCCCTAGATTTTACTAGGCTTTTTGCTGTGGTCAGTTCAGTTGTGAGTTGTGAGGTGAGGTGTGAGATATTAACATATGGATTTTTCAATCTTTAATCCTCAACATGTTACAGTTCACTGAGTCAAAAAACTTTTACCTAGTGTTATGTGTAATCTATTTGTTTTGCTTCAACAATTAGTTAACGATAGGTCAAATCCCACTGTCCTTGTATGGTATGGCAAGTTGGGCAACCCAGTTGTGGCTTAGCTTAGTGATTACATAGTTGTTGAGGAGCTGATCTCAGCCATGTTCTCTCACACGTTTTGTCGGAAGTGTGAGAGGACATAGCTGGACTTCACTCAGTCATTCGTTTGGTGTGGCTTTGGGAGCCATTTACAATAGCTTGACTTCACTCAGTCATATATTGATCCCATGTCTATATTGTTGTTAAGGTGGACTTCCAAAAATTATTTCTCTTGGATTCTCAAGTTGACCTGCCTTTTGCATTAGTCAATTTTTTTGTCAGGTTAGTCATTGATGGAAATATGGAATCACTATTTTTTTTGTTAATGGCATTTTCAGTCTATCTCCTGTTATCTGTCTTTTTCATGTCTTATCTTTCTTCACGTTTCACTTATTTAGGTAGGCAATTATCAGACAAAAGAATGTTGTTCACTGTCTGAAGTGCAGAACATTTGGGTCATAATGTTTTTAACCTCATTATCTAAGTTTTATATCTTAGGGAATAAAGTTTCAAGCTAGATAGGGAGACATTATATCCTTGCAAAAGGGATGTGCTCTTCTCCAGTTCCCACTTATTTATTTGACTCAACAAGATTCCTGGTATAAAATATATAACATACTTCATTTTTATAATATACCAAAGAGTTTGCTCTCCATGTTTTTTGTAATCTGAATACAAGGTTCAGATTACAATGTTTTTGTAATCTGAATCTAATGTATGAATGTCTTAGTTATCTGAATGTGACAAATCTGAATGGTGAATGAAGTTCAGTTATCTGAATATATACTTTGGCTTTTCATTAGCTCTTTTATTTTTCATATTTGTCCCCCCCCCTCGTTTTTATGTTCTCACTGTGTCTAACTTCCATTTGTTTCTAGTCTGTTGACAGGTTCTGAGGTTCGACAAGGAATTCTACACGCTTTTTTGTCTTCTATTTTTCTGGCTCTCACACTGATCCAGTGTTTTTACCAAACCAAATGGCGAAGAAGGTATGTGATTATCACACTGATCTAGTAGTTTTATGCTTTTCTTTGCATCTTTATTTTTTTAAAATTTTTGTTAGTGCCACTATAATATCATGTTTTAGATATCAATGTATAAATATTGTCATACTGTCAGTTAGTTTTCCAGCACAATGACGTCAAATAATACAAGCTTACATTGTTCCTTTATATTTTTTACAGAGTTTCAGCACAAGTGTAAGTTGTTTGAAGTTAGTAAATTTGTTAAAAAATTGACTGGTGCACAAAGAGCTGCTGTGAGGTCTTGTGGGTTTGGCAGCCTGTTGGACTTTGACTGCACTGAAGCACCGAGATCAATTGCTTATATGCTGGCGCTTAGATTTGATGTACCCACAAGAACAGTGAGAATGGATAATGGATCAAGTTTTGAACTGAATGCATTTGTCACACATCAGATCCTAGGAGTTCCTCTTGGTGGATGGAAAGTCAGAGACAATGCTTCTAGTTCAGAGAAAGAAATCATTGCAACTGACACCAGAACCACCACAGTTGCACCAACTATTGAGCACCTCTTCACTTTGGTCACCCCGGGGCTGACGGGAGATAAGTTTGTCTGTCTGTTTATGCTCATATCCCTTTTAACCTTTCTTTGCCCTACGAGCTACCCGAGACCCAGCAAAAAATATTACTCTGCAGTTGCTTCTGTTACGGATATACCCAAGTATGACTGGAGTTCTTTCATTCTGGATTGGTTAGTTGAAGGCATAGATGACTTCCAGAAATCTGTTGCTGCGGAGAAAAATTTGTCTATATTGTGTGGATGCATCATTGTGCTTGTGGTGAGTTATTTTTCTCACTTTTTTAATTCTGTATCTTTACTCCCTTTTCAAACTTGCTGTCTTTTTTCATTCTTTGTCAATGTTTTCAAACTCACGCATACTTTTTTTGTGTACACAGTTTGCATACTTTGATACATCAAGGCACCAGGTATCATACTACGTGAAGATTGGCCACGCAATAAGATTTGGGATGATCGTATGATCAATGAGTACTTGGAATTGGAAGGGAATAGTGCAGATGATACTTTTGGGCACCTTGAGGTCTGTTTTTCTTTAAAACTTTTTTTGCAGATGTTGTATGTGGTTTTTTCTACACATTTCTTTGTTATGGATAAAGTTTTGTGACTAGGAGTACTAAGTTTTAAACTGTTTCAATATAAAGTTCTAAATAATGGAGTGCAAAGTTGTTCAATATCAATTTTATTTTTCTCTTTTTTTATGTGTATAAAGTTTTTGAACTTTACTAATGGAAAGTTTATGAGTTTTGAGTTCATGGTTTTCAACCTATCATTACAAAGCCTTTAATATGATAGTTCAAAGTACTAGAACTTCTATGTGTAAAGTTTTCAACCTAGCACTATGAAGTTTATAATGTCATAGTCTTTAAGTTTACAATTTTTAGAGTTTGAAGTTTAGAACTTACCATTTCAAGTTCATAATGTAATATTTTTAAGACTGTCTAGGAGTAGTAACTCTATTTATTTGATTTTTTTCTTCGGAAATATTCAAATTGCTTTACATTTTCTATGTTCTTTTTTGTTTTAACAGCTTAAGGACCCAACTGAGACCCCATTTGTATCTACTTCAGTATCATCTTCGAGCTTTGCTAGAGTGCCGACACAAGTTGAGAGTTTCATACAGAATTTGGCACCACACAATGAGCTGAACTCAGTCAGACACAGTGATCAGTCCAATGTAATTACTTAATTTTTTTTATTTTTTTGTTCATGCAAGTAATTTTGCCCTTTTTTTAAACTTTCTTTTTCCCTGTATTTACTTGATCCACAGGTACGGAGTCAAATCAGAGATTTGTGCACCAATTTTCGTAAAGACATCATGGCAGCATCCCTTTCTGTGATCCAACCTGTTGTTTCTAGGCAATTGTGTTCCATGGCTGAATTCTTGTGGAACGGGTCACAAAATCGTGGTGGTGCTAGCACTTTTGATATGCCAGGAACATCTAGTGCTCCAGGCACATCTGCCCACATGCACAGTCAAGGTGTTGCTACAACACCTATTCAGGTGCGTACTGAAGTTCCTCAAGGGGTCAGTACCCATAGCAGAAGCAGGGCAATGAATACATCAAGAGATGAAGTTATGTCTGGTGCAACGACAAAGGCAAAAAAACAACTTGATGCAGGCACGCATAGTGGAACCAGAAATAGTGTAACTAGAGGAATGCCTAGTGCAACTAGAACTAATGAGGGCAGAAAGAGCAGCAGGAAAGCTATGATTGTTCTCGAATCCAATAGAATTGCTGTACAAAATGATATCCAGTACAATGAAGAAGCTGCAGACAAGGAAATGGACACAGAAGAGCACACTGGCAAGGACAAAACCACAGGCAGAGGTGATAACTCTGTTGGTCAGCCTTCTATCAGCGAACAAGAGAATCTTAATGATGATGTGGACACTGGCCTGAACAAAAATCTAAGCAGAGGCTTTAATACTGTTGTTGAACCTTCCTTGAGCACTCCAAAGGATGTCAATAATACTGTTGATCTAGGTATTGACAATGTCATCGAGCATGAACAAGTTGATGACATTTCTAGTGGAACTAGTCAAGGGAAGAAACAACTCCATGAAGGCATGCCTAGTGGAACCAGCAAGAGTGTAGGTAGAGGAATGATGAGTACTATTGAGGGCAGAAACAACAGTAGTGAAGCTGCACAAGTTCATGATTCCTATGAAATTCCTGGACAGACTACAAGAGAGACCATAAGCAACACTGAGAATGAGCTTCAGTCAAATTTAGGAGGTGCAGATAAGGACAAGTACAAAATAGTGGACATTGGGCAGGACGAACCTATAGGTGGACGTGAAAAACACGATGCTAATCATTCTGTGTGGTTACCAAAGCATGCAATTTATGATCTGAATGCTCGGTTTGGTAAAACTGTATGCCTAGGTGGTGATCCTGTTGTTCAGGGTTCTGTGAGCACACCAAAGGGTATGAATGATGTTGAACAAGATGTCCATAATTTCATAGTTGATAAACAGGGAGGGTAGCATGCTACGTACATAGAATGCAGGACAATCCATAGTGATTATACACCAGTTGGAACTATTAACTATGCTCAGCCATTTTCATACACAACTCCAAATTCTGAAAGTGTTCCTAGCAGTGATAGAGAATTGAGTTTGTTTGTGTACAGGAGCCATATAAATTCTGATGTGAAGGGGAAGAACCACTCTGGTTCTAGTGTTCAAGGTATGCATAATAGTCTTTCATTTCTTTTTTTTCAATTCCTTTTTGGGGATGACTCAATCTGATATTTTATTTATTTTTGTATTTACTATTTTTGCCCTTCCAGGACCAGTCATTACTTCAAATTTCCTTCGAGAGGTTGTACCTGATTCTTTTGAAGGTGAAAAAGCTCCATCAAAGACTCGGAAGAGGGAAATTGGTGCAATCAGTAACTTAGGAAAAGTGATTGATGTTGGGTTTGGTTCTGATAGCAGCAAGGCTAATAAAAAGATAAAAATAAATGAGAAAGAGTTGGATTATTTAGAAAAACTGAGTGCAAGCAAGGATCAAGTAGATGATGTAACTCCTGAGATAGACCCACCAAGCGTGCAATCCATGCCTCATCCTGCTGGTAAGCAACACTAGCTTTTCTATAGGTTTTCATGATTGATACATTAAACTTCGCTTTTTCTTAAACATATCTTTTATGCAATCACAATAACTTACTCTTTTCCTTTTGAACTCTTTTTTCCACATGTACTTTGCTGTTGCTGATGAAGCGAGGAAGTATCCGAACAGTTTGTAAGGAAACGTGCTCAGAAACCTTCAGTTCATTTAAGTACACAAGACTTTTTCTACAACAATCCCTAGAATAAAATTGAACTGTCCCCATATCAGGTTAAATTATATGAATTGGCAACCAAACGTTTGTCTAATCAAAATCAGCCACAGATGTATCTAGCTAACCCGCTCCATTGGTTTTTGTTTTTTAAGTGGGCTCATAGGTTTCAGTTTGCTTCTAGCTTTTACCTTGTGTACAATAAGATATGTGGTGACATTTTTTCTTTGGGGGAAAGATATGCATTGTGTTGTATTCGATATCTTCAGCTAGGAAAACACAAAATTTGATTAAACCAATTTTTTAGCTTCATCTTGAAATGCTCTAATTAATAAAACCATGAAACTTTCTGTTTGGTATGGTTTGTGTATCATAGGTTATATCTAATATTGTTAGCTAGAACAAGCAAAGTATTTGCTTTGTTTGGTTTTGTGTTCATTTTTTGGGCTTTTTTTGTGTTTTGACCAACCATGTTGCATCACTAATTTTGGTTTTTTCTCCTATTACAATACAGTAACATAATCGCTGAGATTGGGCGGTTCTTTATTACTCAAGATGATTTTCAAGCATATTTTAAAGCAAAGGGATGGGTCAGCAACTTTGCGATGAATGTGTTTTGTGAAGCAATGAACACTGACAACTCAGTGCACCCACGTCAAGAAACAACCAAGTGTTTCTTGACATTTGATATTGTGGTAAGTTTGTAGCTTCATATTTTCCCTCAAAATTTTTTCTACAAATCCACACTTGCCCCTATGTTACACATTTTCAATCACGTGCTCTTTCCATGCTTTTTCCTTTATTTTTCCCCTCACACATGATGTTCTATATGAGCATGACAAGATAAACTAAAGGAAGTCAAGAAATTTAAGCTTTCTGCAGCAAGGGAATATGTGCTTAACAAATGTAACTTTCGCATGGATAACTTTGACATGGTTAGTCAAGCGATCATGTTTTTTCATTTTAAATATTTGTTATGACTTAACTTCAATATATATTTTTTCAACAACACTTAGGTCATGATGCCTGTTCTTGAAGATAAACATTGGTGGCTGTTAGTTGCTGACCTCAGAGACCATCGCTTTGATGATTTGAACTCATACAAGATGAGTACTGGGGCTGTAAAGACCTCAAAGCAGATTGTGAGATAATTCCTCTTTTTTCTTTTTGGCTTATTTTTTTCTATTCTTTTTTTATATACATCTTTATATCCTTGTGCAGTTACAAAAAAAAGACTTTGCATTTTATGTCTCACTCTTTTCCCCCCATCTTTTTTTATATACATCTTTATACATTTTCAATATTCTCCACAGCCGACACCACAACGGTCGAACAAGTATGTACCCACATATCCCCGCTGCTTCTTCATTTGTCATTGAGAATGTAAATGGATCGGTTCATTTTTCACTGTGCAATATGCATAAGCCAAACACTAGTCTATGTCATTGTTACCTTGTATATAGGCACCTAGAATAAAGTATAAAAACAAAGTTTTAGAGTGTGGTAATTGATTGTATTAATGCTTTTATTATAAAATTTTCTGATCTGTAGTTCAAAGCTCTTTTTTATACTATTTTCCTTAGTATAAACTCTGCTCCTTAAATTTTTGAGGTCTAATATTCTAAAGTATATGGAGTTAGAGCTTTTTTCAAAGTTTTTTGTAATGTGATAGTGCAAAATATAAAGTTTGTGTGCCCTTATCTTCTTTTTTTTCGACAGCTCTGACTGTGGTATCTTTGTTATGAAATATATGGAGGTGTGGGCTGGCAGGAAAGCATCTCCGATGAGTTCCAAGGTTTTTTATGTGCCCTTTACACTACCATATTTTTATTTCAGTTTTCATTCATCAAGTGATTTTTTTCACATCATCGTTAATGTGTGCAGCATATTGACAAGTACCGCATAGAGATCGTTAACTATATTCTGAGACATCCAGTGAACAAAACAACAACTAGTGCCATGATGCAGGCTATAAAGCGTGAGAAATAGATATCCTCTAGTACATGTATCTGTTTTCCCCGGCTTTTTTGATCACCTGTCCATCTGCCTCAGTGTTTTTTTACCTTGTGCTATTGCAAAGCACTACAAATACTCAATATTACTAAAATTACTAAATAATACAATAATAATTTAGTGTGTCTTCTTTTTGTTCTCATTTTTCTGTAGATGCTTTTTTCCAATTTCCTTTTTTCTTTCCTTTTTTTGATGAATTATGTTGTGCTATTCTGATTTGGACATTTATCCCTGAAGTGTGTCTCTGACCTGCACACAGTGCACCTCCAAACCTGCGCCCTCTTCTTTTGCTGCATTGCTATGATCTCATGTGTTGGCTTGAGCCTTTTGCCATGAGGCATACTTGCTGTGTTTGGTTCAGGTGGGTCTTTGTAGACAACCTATTCTGATGGTGGGCTATTATCCATTGCGCCATTATCTGCTGTAGCTGCAGCATTAGCATCCTCATTTCTAGCCACTGAACCCCTTTTCTTGGTGATGTTCTTCACCAATCTGTCAACCCCATCATCGAACAATTGGCTTGAATGCTCGTCCTTGCACATTTGAGCACAATGCTTGGACATTTTTCTCATCATTATAATGTAGCGCACCAAACTCTCATCGTCTGTTGCCTGGCCCTGCTCCACTCCTTGAGTTGTTGTCATCTCATCTAACCTCCTGTCCATGTCAATTGTCCACCTTTTGTGTATGAAAGATTCTAGGAGTTTAGTTACCCCTTTCCTTATTAGTATATTGAAGACATGGCAGCAGTGCAGCCCATCTCTCTTGAACTTTGCGCATGAGCAATTATATTGCTGGCCATCATTGGAAATACTCAACTCGTACTAAAGCTTTTCATACTCAGCCTTCTCGTAGTTACTAACTCTCTTGAGAAGTAAATGTGTTCCAGCAATCTCTTCTTCCACAATGTATGCTTTGCTGTTCTTCATCTCTTTCTGCAATTTAGACACAATTGGTCTTGTAAAGATAGTCATCACCTCTTTCTCAATCGGGAAGTTGGACCAAGTTGCCCCTACGGTGCCTTCTGAGATGTATCTCCTTCTGTCTAAATTGCTGAGGCTCTTCTCTTGAATAATCTGGTATTTCTCAAAGAACTTTTTTATTGTGTCCTTGCGTAGAACATAACTTTTGAACAGTGAGTTTGTACTCTCACTTCTTCCTGTCATTGAGGAGAATGGGTAGAGCTTGTTCTTGAAGTACACCGGCACCCAAAGGTCCCTGATCTCATAGAGCTCACTTAGATAGGTGTTGCCCTCAGCTTTATGGTCTGGGTGCGATATGATCTCTTGCCACCCCTGCTCAAACTCAGCTGGAGTGAATGCATTCTTAATTAGATACCATAGCATAGCAACCATCTTTCCTCTAGCAGCAAGGTAGGTCTTGAGGTTCTTCTTTATGTTCTCAAGTATGTGCCAGAAACAAAATCTGTGCGTCACATCAGGGAACACAGTCAAAATTGCTTTTCTAATTGCCTTATCCTGATCTGTGATGATATTGATGGGTCTCTTCCCACCCATGGCATCCACAAAGGCGTTGAAGGCCAAGTTAAATGTATTAGCCTTCTGGTTCTTTAGCAGAGCATAACCAAAGATCACTGTGTTCCCGTGATTGTTCACGCCAATGAAATGAGCAAACGGCATGTCGTACCTGTTTGTGCTGAAAGTGGTGTCAAATGACAAGTAATCTCTGTACAGCTCATAGTTCTTCCTACCCATCAGATCTGTCCAAAAGACACTCCTTACTGTGGTACGATCAGTCTCGTCCAGCTGCAAGGAGTAGTTAAACCCTAGAATCTTGGTCTGTTCTTTTTTGAACAACTCCAAGAGGTCTCCAACGTCCCTATTCACATGTTGAAATCAATGTTTCTGAAGCTGCCTCTGAGGGATCTGTAGATTGTCATCACCTTCCGGGGAGGCACCCTACTGCTTTGTAGGATTGAGATAAATGACTTGTCGGCGCCGAATATATGCCTGTGGCACCTCATGAATCGTGTTAGCCATTGTGATGGTAGCAGGTTATGGTTATGGTCTAGGTTCACTGTGTCAACAACCCACCCTTCAGGTCTAAGCTTTAACTGAACCCTTGCTTCGCATTCTGTCTTTTCAATATAGTGGGATCTCCTCTGTTTCACAGGATTATCATCAACCTTGTTCTTCCTGTGCTTGTTGCAAACTATAAGTAGTTTTGTTATCTCTCCTGTGCTATCCCTGTAACTTGTGTTTCTTTTGATCGCAAAGCCAACCTGTCTGGCGTACACCACAAAGAAGTGAAATGCATGCTTCTTAGACTAAAACACCATGCCTTCTATTGGCGCAGTGGCAGACATGATTTCAGTGATTGATGGATACTCGCCGTTGCAAAACATACCGTCCATCTCTTTCTCTACCTGTGTTCGTGGATACTTCTTTTCCAACTCTTCAAGCAACTTCTCAATGTCTTCATTTCCTTCAATGTTGCCTTCTTGCTGAACACTTGCTTCATTATTGTCTTCCTCATGACTGCCTTCTAGCCCAACATTACTTTCTGTTACTTCATACTGATGCCTCTCATTTGTTTCCTGATCGGCACCAAGTCTCTGATCTTCACATGGTTCTCTGTCAGTTTCAAAAGTTGGTATCTCACATAGGTCCTCCTCATCAACACCCTCCATTGTCTGCAAAACAGTAATTCTATTATTCACATTGAACAATATAAAGTATAAGCAAAAGTTCTATTTTATTCAAATGGGTCTCTGACATTGCTGAAAACCATGGACCCAAAATGAACAATAAGTTTTTTTATGCTACATAGTATTTTTTTGTAATTATATGCAAAAGTTGAATGTCTATCTTCCAAACAACTATCTACCTTTTTTAAAAATCCCACAAAAACATTTTTGCTTGGCCATCTCTATAGACATTTTACATTTGTTGTCTAGTTCCTGATTTCTGAGTAAAATATTGTAAGCTAAAGATGGAATATGATAGTTTGCACCTCTAATCAGCTGAGCTAGGTTTAGACAGATTATTTATATATCTATGTACATGTAAATATGATTATGTTACATTAGTTAAGATAATATCCTGAATATGAGTACTGATCACACATAAATGGTTCTAGGTTTTGGCCTACATCCCAGCTATCTAACTTTTATCAATGTTGCTAAAGCTAGGTAAGAGCATAAATAAACAACACATAGCAGAAACTGACTTTTCTAAACTATGCACCTGACATTATCTCTTTAGGAAAAAACTTAATAATGACATTTTTGACAAAAACTATGCACCTGATTCAAATCAATACTCATTGTGCGAGTCTTTTCACTGCTGGTGGCCATGTTCTGGAAACCAGCGCCCCTTGCGTGCTCTGTAATCGGCACCCTATCCACTTGTTGTGGGTCTGATGCAATCCCACTCTCTCTCATGTGATACCATTCAGTGGACAAAGCCTGCACAAAATGTTTAATATTTTTAGATGAACAATTCATATGTCTTGTTTTTCAAAAAACATTTTTGCTTTGCAAGCATACAACACTTTACTTCACCATTACAAGCATTGAATTTTTATTTTATGGACATTGTAGTAGTGTTTAACTGTGCTAATTACAAAATGAAAAGCTATGCAAATACTTTTTTATGAGGATTTTCTTTGCACACCCGATTCAAGTCAAGCATGCTGTTTGTGTGTTGGCAAACAGCGCTTGGTTCCCTTGTAGTCAAGGCAGCCTCCAGTTGAGCTAATTTTGCTGTTGACTCCCTTTCTTGTCTATCAAGCCTCATATTCAGAAAGATATGTACAAATCTGTCCTCCACAGATTGTGGTTGCACAATCTTCATCCTCCTACATTCCTCAAGAAGTTGCTTGTTGCATTGCTCATCCATCTGCAAGACACACATTTCTCAATTATTAGCAAACATGTGTGTTTTCAATTGGTTCTATGGTTTTTTTTCCAGGTCTTTTTGTTTGAAAAAAATGCAAGGTCATTATGTGTTTTTTAAAACTAACTGCATTGTTCTTTTTTCAGGGCTCTTATATGAAAACCCCAAATTCATGATCTATATATGTCAAGTGCACAAGATGAATACGGGCATTCACAGACTAACACACCAAGTGCTAGCTTTCAAATGTGTTTTCTTCCATTTTTTGTATGGCATTATTATACATTCTGATGTAATAGACAATATTTGAATTTAAAACTGTTTGGATCATGGAGCAACGACATGTGATGTGCATGTGACACCTTTCTTCGCTTCTTTTTTGCCAAGTTTTTTACTTCCTATATGATGTTGTCATCAAGATGCGCAGTAATGTACTAGATAAGTTCTTTTTTCATTACCGTTGTTGGATCATTTTTCCAGAGCATGCAATTTTTTTTAATGTGAGGAACACCATTTTTCATCTGTCCTACAACAAAATCGCAAGGATGGGTTGGGGGGAAAAAGGCACAGAAGAACTTGAGCTATATTTCTATAGACCTACTGAGATGCAAACAAAAAACAGGTGTCAAGCATGCAGAATTCATACCTTTTTCATTTTGTTTTTATGTGCGATTCAAACGATTTTATCGCTAACCTATGGATCTCTATTTTCCTTTTTTCTTTTTCTGGTGGTCACCTTCCCCGGCGGTGGCGGCATTGCCTGGAGATCGAGGGCGCAGAGGACGCCTGCAGATGCGGAGGAGCGGCTCCCCTGGACCCTCCAATAAGAAAGAAAGGAATGGATGTCTCTGATTTAATATATTTTTTATATTCTTTTAGATTGGGCTCATATGGTCTTTCTGGCCCTTTTCCTTTTTTACCCCTCTCTGTGGGTTTCTCCAATGTCCAGCCGGAGCCCATTTCTGCATCTCTCCCATAGGACACAGAAGTCTAGAGATAGGTGAGCAAACCCCAGAGCAGTGGAGTGGAAGCCAGGCAAAATCACAGAGCAGTGCAGGGCACCTACCCATCGATCTTCTGCCTGTAGGGCATGGGATCTTGATCTGAACCACCTCCGCACAGTCAAGAGAGTTGCAGGAGCGCTTGGGTGAAGGAGCAGAAAGGTAACCCCATCCCTGATCTAGAACCTACTTTTTTGGTGTTTTTCTCAAGAAGATCTCGTGGTGCTCCTAGATCTGGATCCGATTTTCAGGTAGGTGCCATCTCATTTCTCAACATGTCAGTCATGGCTGCTCTCTTTTTTTCTGAACCCCAACCTTCCTGTAGGTCATGGGATGCTGATCTGAACCACTTCTGCGCAGTGAAGAGAGTTACAGGAGTGCTGTGGTGAGGAGTACAAAGGGAACCCCAAATTCGATTTTGGAATCTACTTTTTTTAGTGTTTTCTCCAAAAAATCTCGTGTTGTTCCCATATCTGGATCCAGATTTCAGGTAGGTGCCATCTCATTTCTCAACATCTCAGTCATGGCTGCTTTGTTTTTCTAAACCTCCAAGACATGCGTCACTAGATCTGATTGAGTCTTTGCTTTAATTTTTTTGATCTGTACTATTTGTAGTGTCCAGTTAGCTCAGACAAATTTCTGTCTCTGGAACTTATACTATGCAATCTAGCATGTCATTTCTTTTTTACTGGATCATATAATAGTGGATAGATAGAGAGGCAATTATGACAGCATGAAGGGGGGCTGAATCTGAGCTTTTTTATTTTGCTGTGTGCTTGCTAGCCCAGCTTCTGTATCCATATGCATTTTTGCAGGCAGGCATGCAAATAGCTCCACTTATGTTTTAGAAAACATTGCCATGTATTGAGAGACACATCCATAGTCCAAAATAAAGCATCGCTTTTAGCTAATCTTGATATCAAATGTAAATCACTATAAGGTTTAGGTCGGTCAAACTTCTTCTACTTTGCCCATAAATACATTCAAAATCATATATGTTCACAGTATCTGTGTTAATTGTGACTTCCCAATGCCTTGGTATAGAATATGCTCATAAACTTGTAAACTGATGTTTCAGAATACATTTAAAGTTTATTACTTTTATAGTATAAAGTTTATACTATCATAGTTCAAATTTTTTCAACCCTTTGCAGTACAAAGATGGTAATCTCATAACTGAAAACTTTTTGTTACTGCCGATATAAAGTTCAGACCCTATCAGTATAATGTTATTAATGTCATAATTTTAAGTTTTTCTATACTAGTTCTGCTTGTAAAGTTTTGAACCTAGCAATTCTAACTTTATAATGTCACAGTTCAAAGTTTTTAATCCTAATAATATAATATTTTATAAAACCATAGAGTAAAGTTTTTAGTCTAGCGCTGTAAAGATTTAGCGTCATTACTTAAAGTTTTCAACCTATCAATATAAAGTTTCTAACGTGATGGTCTACTCTCCAAATTTTGCTATATTTTTTCTAGTGGTTCAATGTTTATAGATTCTATGTATAAAGTTTTCGATGTAGCAGTAGAAAGTTTTTATTTAAACCTCAGCTTACAGAGTGTGTAATGTGACAGTTTTTAAATAAAAAAGAATTTCATAACCTGGTAGTGTAAAGTCTTTTTGCTAAATTGTGTATGGTTTTTTATTTGTTTTTTTCAAACTTATATTTTGTAAATCGTAGTCTCTATGTCACTCTAACACATCGCCTTGTAGGTCAAACAAAGCCACAGTTAATGGAATCTAAGATATTGACATCCACAATGAAACTAGAGCACAGTTTGAGGAATGCATACTCCAATGTAAGAGAAATTGAACCCTATGAAAGCACTTTTTCCTCCTGTCCAGACCATTTTTTCAATATTATCTCTCTTTTGTTTTCATTGTTTCTTAGTTTCTGTCTTATGTTTTCTTTTACAGACATTCTCAACAAAATTGAGTCTACCCAAGTTCATTGCTGTTACAAAGCTTCTAACAGACAATCAAAGAAGGATGGTCAAGAGTATTGGGTTTGATCACCTTCTTGATATTCGATGTGATTCGGTGCCCAGAGGCATATGTTTGTGGGTTGCAAAACAATTTGATGTCAAGTCAAGGTCTATCCAATTATCTGATGGCTCCAAATTCTTAGGCACTCCTCATTGTATTCGTGCAGTACTTGGTATTCCCATTGGTGGAACAGCTATAGTGAAGAAATGTGACAGCAGACTCAAGAAACTAATTGCTGCTAAAACAAAGTGTAGAGGGAATACTCCAAATATCAATGAGCTCAAAGCATTAATCACTCCTGATCTTGTTGGAGACAAATTTAAGAGGATTTTCACACTCTTTGCCATAGGATGTTTTCTCTGCCCTACCAGCTATGATTGCATCAGCACAGATTACTATTCAACTATAGTGTCTCTAGAAGATATCTCTTCATTTGACTGGTGCAGTGTTGTGCTAGACAAACTCACTAACTCCATTGATTCATATCAAAGATCAGTGGCAAAAACATCAAGTACAACTCTCGGTGGTTGCATTCTCGCACTTGTGGTATGCATTCCTAACTTCAATTACTTTTGGTTTTTTTCCTACATTTTCTAACATTGACAAAATGAGTTGTGAATTACCCCCTCAACTAACTACCTTTTCTATTTTACAGATAATATACTTCGAGCAGCTAGACATCCCAAATCATACTAATCGCGAGGTTGTCCCACGTCTCAAGTTTTGGTTAACAGATATGGTCAAAGCTTTTGAAACATTAGATGCTAAGGATGTCGATGAGTGCATCTTCGGGAGATTACCAGTAAAATTCCCCCTGCACACGTCTACATTTTGTTCAAAACATTTTTCATGTTTGTAGTCTGCACGTTACATAGCAATTTATATTTTTTGATATACTATTGCAGTTGAAGAACATCAAGCAACCTATTTCTCTGACAAGTGCTACAACATCAGAAGCTGCCAGGGGGTCTACAACATTGCCCATCAAATGTATTCCTGGGTCATGCAGTTTCAACCCTGATATCGCTACTCTTTCCCATGATATAGCAATTGAAATAGCAAGCACCATTGAACCAATACTTGCACGATACTGTGACAAGTTGCACGCAGCATGACATTGCCCACCAGAGGCGACTAGTGAAGACTCTTTGGTTGCTGAAAAGAAAGTGCTCTTTGATCCAGGTAAATTAGTATGTCAACCAGATCTCATACCTCCTGTATACATGACTGAGAGAATAACTTAGCATCTTGTGAGTTCAAAGTTACTGATGGATAAGGATTCAATTGGAAGCAAAGGAGAGAAAGTTGGGCCAGCTAACACTACTGTTGAGCCATCTGATGACAATGCAGCAAAAGGTCAATCCACAGTGATAAAGGAGGATTCAGTACCACCTGAAGTCCAGCGGAACATACAGAAAGAGAATTTAACATGGAAGTTAGACAAAATGGTTGAAGATAGATTAGTCTCCAAAGGAGATGCTACAAGTTCTTTCTTGCATGTCCCATCTTTCAGCCAAGATAGCTCCAACACGTGCAGCTATGATGGTCCTTGCCCACACCCTCTGCAGCAACCGCAACGGGCTGATTCTTCCAATTTAGACCAAGAGACATATAAGTTCAAGCCATGCATAAAGAAGGATGGAAAAGGCATGGACCGGGTGTTTGTCAGTGGACATTGCTCAGACACTAACCTGTTAGAAATCCCATCAGGTGCTGCTGATAATAATGGCGATTCATCTACAGCTACGGATCATCATCACCCAGCACAAATGAGAACTCTAGAGAAAGTAATTGGAATGAAAGAGTTTGACTTCTTTGGTCATGGGATGGACTCAGATTTCGAAGTCATACCACAAACTCAACAAGGATTCCCTTTAAATGCTGATACAATGCTCTCAACTTTGTCAACCAGAAAGCGACTGAGGTCATTAAATGAGTCGGCATTGCAGTTTTACTCATTGAGGAGGCTTGATGAGGGATCTAGCAAAGGAAAGGCTGCCAATGATAACAACTTGGAAGCAGTCAGTAATGCTCACAATACAATAATGGACATGGAGAACACTATGCTATCTAACAGTATAAGGGATTTAGAAGATGCAGAGCTCATTGATCATATCTCTCAAAGCAGACCTTGCAAATCATTGACATATCACATCAACTTCACATCTACACTTGTTGAGAAAGAAGTGTTCAACGACATTGTTGAACGAATACCCTATATTGGCTCAAGGCAAGTTCCTTTTTTTCCTCTTCTATGCTACACATAATATCATGTCTGTATTTTGTTTGTAACTTTTTAAAAGATAAATTGATTATTAAATATGCTATTTCTTTTTATTTTGCCTAGCCCAAGAGTTGTGGAGATAAAAAAGAATTGGGTGGATCACAAAACATTTGGTCTATCCATGCGAGTGTATGGAAAAGTGTCACGTTATGTCATGGATCTGTTGGGTAAAGCGATGATGATAGAGGAATTTGAAAAGAACAAATCAAATCTATTGCCAAGGTCTTATTGGCATAGACATATTGTCAGATTTGAGAAAGCAGTATGTCATTTCTCAACGAGCTTGATGAAACCTTTTTTGTTACGCACTCTCACACATGCTGTTTTTTATTGGGGACAATGTCATCTTTCATGTCATTCTCTTTTTTGTTTTTATGCACTCTCATACATGCTATTTTTTTAATGTAGAAATTGCTCCAGAAACCTGATGCTGATGCTCAAGAGTTATCAAAGCTTTTCATAGCACCAAATTAGGGTTACAAGCTAGACTCTATGTCTATGGTAATGATCATGATCATTATTAGAAATTTTTCTGTTACAACTATTTAATATACACTTGACAAAACTAAGTAAGAATTTTTTACTTTTGTTGCCTTCTCTATTTCTGCGATTTTTGTAAACTCTTATGTTTTCTTTTTTGTCTTGTGTATATTACACAGGTGTTCATTCCTGTATTCTATGATCAGTATTGGTATCTTGTAGTTGCAAATTTTAGAATTGGGAAATTTGAAGTATTAATCGCTAATCTGCTGTTTCAACAGTATTGGTATCTTGTAGTTGCAAATTTTAGAATTGGGAAATTTGAAGTATTAATCGCTAATCTGCTGTTTCAAGAAATCAAAAATGATGCTGAGACTGTCATAGTGAATTTCAAGAGGATGTTCAACTATGCATGCCCAAACAGTCAAGTTTATATTTGGCAAATGGAAACTGATTACCATTCAGTGACAAATACAGAAAATCAGTTGCGTTATTCTATAATCATTGGTTATATAGTGCCAGTTTTCTTTTTTTAAGGTGCTGTATAAAAGTAACAGTTTCTCTTCTTTTTTCTTACCCAAAAACAGTTGCGATAGCGAAATCTTTGTGATAAAACTCATGCAAAGCCATGATGGCGAGAGTCAGCACCTATTTAAACCGGTAACTAGTTAAAACCACGCTCCCAAAATGGTTTTTCTTTCATATGTGCATCATTTTGAAAACATTATCTATTTTCATATTTGTAAAGATTTTTTTTAAGAAGCATCATTTTTTGTTGAAATAGGAGCAAGCAAAAGCATTACGCGAGTCCTTGTCTTGTTATTTGCTGACCCATCCATACAATGATAAATTTGATTCTCTTGTGGATATCAAAGATATTATCAATTCATGAGTTGTCTTTTTTATAAAAGTTCTGCCAGAAACCTTTTCTTTCTCATATGCGTACCATTGTACTACAATAATAATTTTTTGCTACTCTTAGTAATCCATTAGAGTCAAAACTCACCCTTTTTTTTATTGTTTCTTTTTTATGGTGTGCATTGGAACCCCTATTACTGATCACTACAAGTTCATTCAAAAGGTACAAAATTTGTAGAGCTTTCAATGACATAGTAACAAGTATTCAGACATGTTAGTTATTACTTTTTGTTCCCAGTATCAATGCTCTAGCATATAGATGTTTATATTGAAGTGTCACTTTATATAAAATTTTGCTATATCAAAGGTTATAATGTCCTTAATCAAAGTTTTGAACCTAGTAACTCAAAATTTATAGTATAAATAGTTCAAAGTTTTGATTTGTAGTTATTACAAAGTCTCTGTAAACGCTGACTATAAAATTTCTAATCTAGTAGTACAAAGTTTATAATGCTACAGTTTAAAAGTTTTGCACCTAACAATATAAAGTTTTTCTAATGTCGTATGTCCAGGTTTTCTTTCTATTTCCTAACTATAAAGTTTTGAACCTACCAGTACAAGATTTTTAAAAAGATAGGTGACAGTTTTTAAACTAGCATTAAAAAGTTTGTAATGTGGTTTTCGTAGTTTTTTTAAGTATAGAAATGTAAAGAAATCAAAAATGATGTTGAGACTGTCATAGTGAATTTCAAGAGGATGTTCAACTATGCATGCCCAAACAGTCAAGTTCATATTTGGCAAATATAAACTGATTACCATTCAGTGACAAATACAGAAAATCAGTTGCGTTATTCTATAAACATTGGTTATATAGCTCCAGTTTTCTTTTTTCAAGGTGCTGCATAAAAGTAGCAGTTTCTCTTCTTTTTCTTACCCAAAAACAGTTTGCGATAGCCGAATCTTTGTGATGAAACTCATGCAAAGCCATGATGGCGAGCGAGAGTCAGCACCTGTTTAAATCAGTAACTAGTTGAAACCACACTCCCGAACTGGTTTTTCTTTTCATATGTGTATCATATTGAAAACATTATCTGTTTTCATATTTGTAAGGATTTTCTTTTTTTTAAGAAGCATCATTTTTTTGTTTAAACAGGAGCAAGCAAAAGCATTACGCGAGTCCTTGTCATATTATTTGCTAACCCATCGATACAATGATAAGTTTGATTCTCTTGTGGATATCAAGAAGATATTATCAATTCATGTGAGTTGCCTTTTATAAAAGTTCTGTCAGAAACCTTTCTTTCTCATATGCGCACCATTGTACTATAATAATAATTTTTTGCTACTGTTAGTAATCCATTAGAGTCAAAACTCACCCTTTTTTTTTGTTGTTTCTTTTTTAGGGTGTGCATTGGAACCCCTATTACTGATCACTACAAGTTCATTTAAAAGGTACAAAATTTGTAGAGCTTTCAATGACATAGTAACAAGTATTTAGACATGTCAGTTACTACTTTTTTGTTCCCAGTATCAATGCTCCAGCATATAGATGTTTATATTGAAGTGTCACTTTATACAAAATTTTGCTATATCAAAGGTTATAATGTCCTTAATCAAAGTTTTGAACCTAGTAGCTCAAAATTTATAGTATAAATAGTTCAAAGTTTTGATTTGTAGTTATTACAAAGTCTCTGTAAACGCTGACTATAAAGTTTCTAATCTAGTAGTACAAAGTTTATAATGCTATAGTTTAAAGTTTTGCACCTAACAGTATAAAGTTTTTCTAACGTCGTATGTCCAGATTTTCTTTTTTCTATTTCCCAACTGTAAAGTTTTGAACCTACCAGTACAAGATTTTTAAAAAGATAGGTGACAGTTTTTAAACTAGCATTAAAAAGTTTGTAATGTAGTATCAGAAATGTAAAGTTCAATATAAATATATATTTTTAATCATTAAATTTCCTTTTTTCAGGAACATTAATGAGTGATAAATGTTCTTTATGTTCAAGTCTCGAAGAAAACAGAGCAATATTTTAGTTTTTTTATTTATCCTTAATACAAAGATGTTACAAATAATTTGTATTTGGTTTTCTCTTTTTCTTTATCTTTAAACGATGACTATATTTTATGGGATCGACATAAGATTTATGAAATAATATTTTCTACTTTCACTTTCATATAGATGTGAAACCATCCCCCCGCCCTTTTTATTCACCCCTAACCCCGCTGTCCTGAAAGAAAAAACTTTTGGCCCATTGGATACTAGATAGGAAAACCTAAAAAATACTAGACAGGAGAACCCAGAAAATAGTTAGGCCCATTGGATAGTAGACAGGACCCATTGGACAGTAGACAGGAGAACCCATGAGACGAGAGAAGTGTGTGCGCCCGTACGACTAGGAGCGCGCCTGGAAGGGTTTCGGTGACCCACAGTGCGCCCGTACATGTACTAGCGTGCGTGCGTCGGTACTGTTAGCGGTTTGCGTGCGCCGAGCAGAAGCCCCCGCATGCCACTGGTATATATTCCAAATAGACCCTCAGTGTTTAACTTGGTCTCTAACATGGGTCCTATTAATTATCATATGCATGACGTCCAACCTTCTCTAATGTTTGTCGTCTCTCATTTTTTAGTTGCCATAAAAAACTATTATTTGCTTTTTTTCTTTGCACCGATGTTCCAATAAGAGGTTATTAGAAATTCTAATTAAACTAGCAACACTGCTCAAATGTATTGCATATGTACATCTGTTATTTCCTTACCTCCTACTTATCTTCCCCCATAACTAGAAAAGGAAGAAAAAAAACTCAACCCACGGTGGGTTAGGCAGCCCCCGGGCATTTTTGCTTAAAAAAAACTACTTACGAAGATCGAGAAAAACTCCTCGAACCCCTGTCTCACCCTGACACAAGGGCACCATCACCCTGTGAGAGACTAGATTGGGCCTAACTATCTATGTTTTGGCCATGGGACAGACGAGGGGGGTTTTTTAACCACAGCATGAAAACCTAAAAATTCACTCATATGAGGAGTCAAATCCAGTACCTGTGGAGTGCCACTAAAGGGCTTGGGCCAGAGGCTCGTTGGCTCCCTCCGTAACTGTGGAGAATAAACTGCGCAATATGTACAGTAATACTACTAGCTATATATATATATGTGCACTGACTTGTCTCATCAGCGACGTCAAGAAACGCGATCAAGTTTCTAAATCTTCCGTTATAGTCGCTGCTATCTCTAAACATAATTTATTGCAAAAGGTAAAGCTATTTGCTCCTAGCTACGTACAATTTAGCCGCTATTTGGCCGCTATTAGTGGGTAGCCTGCTATTGGCTATTTGAGAAGGGGCGATCATCGCTAAATGACTTAATAAGCCTGTTATTTGGAACACTGTGAACGTGATTACTATAGTTGTTCTTTTTTTTAGATAAGGACTATAGTTGTTCTATTGGATTTTATTTAGTATAATCTAGTCTGATGAATTCATTCATCTAGCACGTTTCAGTTTCAGAATCGACGATCAATAGATGGCAGTACGTACCAGCATGGCTGGAGACGGCGCTGGGCGAGTCGGCGCCGCTGCCGGTGCCGGGTGTGGTGGTGTGGGTGGGGCTGCTGCCGCCGGACAGCCCGAAGCACTGGATATCCACGGTGCAGTCGGAGGGCAGCTCCAGCCCGAGGTCCCGGCACGCGCGGACCTCCTCCACGTCCATGGCCACCCCGCCGCCGCTGGCCTGCTGTTCGTGTTGGGAGTCCAACGACGACGACACCCGCGGCGACGTCCCCACCACCACCACCACGGGGGTGTCCGCGTCGGGGGCGCCGCCGTTGCGCTGGTGCCAGCTGCGCTTCGCCTCCCACGCGCGGTCCAGCCACGCCTCCCGCGCCGCCCGCTCGCGACGCACCACGCTGAAGCTGCTCCGCCTCTGCATCTGCTGCTGCTGATGGTGCTGCGTGGTCCCGCCGCCGCCACGGAAGAGCCGCGCCCACTGCTCCGCCTCTGCGTCGTCGCTGTCGTCGTGCTGCTTCTGCTTCTGCTGCTTCCTTGTGTCGTCGATCGCCAGCCACGCGTGCGGCGGCGGCAGCGTCCGCGCGGCGGCTGTGAACGAGCGCCGGAACCGCGGCGCCCCCGCGTCGTCGGCACCGCCGTGATGGTGTGCGTTCCCTGCTGGCGTGCCGCCGGCGCCGCCGATGTTCAAGACGCCCTGCTGGCGGCGTGCGGCAGCGGCTTCGCCTCCTCCTCCCTCGACGGCCAGGCGAGACACCCGCTTGCTCACCTCCCTCGCCACCACGGCGGCGCGGCCAACGAGGTCGTCAAGCTGCTGTTGCTGCTCATCCTCCTCGCTGTCGACGATGATGCTGGCCCGTTGTTGCTCCGTCGTCGCGCTCGCCATGATGCCTGATTGACCTGATCACGTACCAGATAGTCAAGCTAGCTAGTAGCTAGCTAGGTGGCTCGTTCTGCTTGGATCTCGTGGGATCGATCGGGGAAGACAAGAAGTGGTGCAGGTGAGGATAGCGTTGGCGTCAGAATCTAGCATCGACAGAGCGAGCAGTGTCTATTCGACCATATCTTTAAGATCCTCTTTGAATTAAAGAAGAAGACAGAGCCGAGTTCTTGATACACAAGTGAATGGTCATAAAAAAGCCTATGTTTTTATTGCTTTGCATAGAATTTATACACAGACCTCACCCGCTATCGGGTACATGAGGCATGGCCACAGTACTCAACTACTCTTGGTACTATTCTAGTATCAGCTCGAGACGTGGCTGATGAAACCTCTATAAACGCACGACCTAACGTCATGTTGTTATAGGACTAGGATATGGTCGGCCTCGACACGAGCTGACCCCTACGTGTTTTTAACTATATTAAGAAGTGAAAGATGAGATGACAATAGATTACTGTCGACAAACAGTAGCTAGCTGGAGAGCGAGCGAACGAGCGATCAGTGGTTGGGTGGGAAGAGTAGGCTGGGTATATATATATATACCTGGCTCCGGCCGGGCTTCGGAAGGGCGCGCAGTGGGCGGTGAGGTGACCGGCGATGGCGACGGCCGGGGGAACCGGTGGCGCGACACGTGGACTGGACGTGGACGACGGGCATATGGAGACGGAGATATAGGCAGCTGCAGCTGCAGATAGGTTTGTTGTGCGTGACTGGTAATGTTGGGTACGTTGGTCAATGCCGTCGTCAACTGGTAATGCATCCATTTATAATCACGTACTGCAAACCTTATCTATATATAAAACTAATTCAGGAATCAGGAGTTTGTAGTCGTCGTCGTAGTATATCTGTTAGGATAGGTGTTAGTTTCCTGTTGTTATGCTTATATATCTGCTGCAGTGTTGAGTGTTGACAAGCATGGATGGACGGACTCATGGACAGCCTTTATTTGTGACATATACTTGAGGATGGTCATCTCAATGCCCCGGATTTTTTCAGGAGGCTAGCAGGGTAAACAAGTGGGTTATTAGTCAATGCCGTCGTCAACTGGTTATCCTTAAATTTGAATAATATGTGTGCTTGTTCAGTTGATCCCTTTTCTATGTAAATGACTTAAATTTGTGGATTACCCACGTAACCAGCTAAAACTAAATATTTATGGGTCCATAGATAAACTTGCTTGCATCCCCTATAGAAAGTGTGTGCAAAAATGTTTGAAGATAGAAACTTGAAAAATAAGTTTAGCTCACATCATAGTGTAAAACTTATGCGACATCAAATTTGAAAGTACTTTGAAACGATAATCATTTGTTGTAAAACATATGCGACCTCTCAAATTTTTTCGCGACCCAACCTTCACCGGTTTTTCGACCTCTCAAATTTGAAAGTACTCTCAATTTTGTTTTTGGTATGATGGAAAAGGATTCCATTCCAACATCAACAACTTATCTTAACACTCCATCTATTCATGCTTGGAAAACCAGAGCAATCCATTTGCAAAGATATACGAATGGCCTATACTCGCCGTTAGTGTTGACATTTTTTTTTGACGCTCCGCGTGAGGCCCATCTGGCACTGCCACCTCACCTCCTAGGTCTGAGAATATGAGAGATAGATAGTGTCGACATTAGGAACCCGGGGGTGTCCTAAGCCAACGAGTAAACGTATGTGTGCGTAACCCGTTCGGATGGTGATGCAAGAAGAACACAGCGATTTATCCTGGTTCGGGCAAAAAAGGCCCTACGTCTAGCGGGGGAAGAAGATTTGTATTATCTTGCACCTAAGTGCTTGTACAGGGGTGAATACAAGCGAATGAGAGAATTCGAGGGGGCGGGGGGGGGTCGAGTATAGAGCGAAAGAACTATTCAGAGTCTAGGAGTCCGCCTAGGTGTGTGTTCGGTTGTTCATAAGATCGTTGTCTGAAGTCGGTTCCTTCCCTCGATTGGGCCTCCCGGCGTCCCCTTTTATAGGCCAAGGGGAGGCACAGGGCTACAGATGTCCTGGTTCGATGACGCGGTGGTGATGTCGTGGGTCATGGTGGTCAACTCGAGGCCTCTGTAGAAACGTGCGCTGAGCATGGTTTGTTCTGTAGCAGCATGGCTCAGAGTTGACAGGCGTCCTTCGGAGGCGTGGTTGCTGACTGGCGAAAGACGCGATCCCCTGTAGAGGACGTGTGAGTCCCTGTTGGGGTCGCATCGGGAGTTGTTGGCGTAGCTTTCGAGGTCGATGTGGGTTGACCAGAGGGCGTCGACACATACTCGAGGCCCAATCGAGGGGTAGCCTCGAGC
>CM041639.1:7332579-7359668 GCA_023333625.1 Bothriochloa decipiens | reverse complement strand
AGGGCGTCGACACATACTCGAGGCCCAATCGAGGGGTAGCCTCGAGCGTAGTGGTTGAACGGATAAGATTGAACTTAGGGAATCCGATGTCGGTTGTTTGTCGCGTAGCGCGTTGAGGGAGGCCTCGAGCGTCCTAACAGTGCTGAGTATGGCGTAACAGTGCCGTGCGGACCGATGCACGTCCCCAGTATGGGCAGTAAAGAGGGATTCGACCACTGTGCGGCTACTGTAGCCATACGATTGGACGAGGTTAGGTAGCTTTGCATCAAATGAGCTATCGGACGTATCCGGAGTTGGTGGATCGAGGGGGGCTCGACCCTTGTTGTATCGAGGCGTCCGTCCCGCCGGGGCCTCGACACTTGACGCGGGGTCCCCCTCGAGTGATCATCAGTTGGTGACGTCAGTGACTTTGTCGAGGGTTGTGGCAGAAGTCAAGTATTCTGTTGTGGGCCGGCCCAGTCTGTATCTGCCGGTGGGCCCCAGTGGGTCGAGGATGTACGGTCTGGTCTTGCACGTGCTTTTTTGAGGGTCCCCGTGAGATTAATCTGAGGGTAAACTCGGAGTTCAACCGAAAACAAGAGAAGTTTAGGGTACCCCTTCTCTCGGTAACCGACAGAAAGAGAAGACGATAAAGACTGTGTGTTGGAGGTTTTGTGTGCGAGTTATAGTGCTAGAACGGCCAGTCCTAGGAGACTTGATGGAATTGGATCTGTAGGCACTATTTCTGATTTAACAATACTAGGAGGTAGATCAGGCAATGAAGGTTTTGTTTTTAATTTGATGGATCTTTTATTTAATTTTTTTTTGTAGCTCTCTGAGTGTGACCTTGGGTGTAGGAATGCCCCACTATTACGGCAAGTTATTTTGTTCATGTGGATGCCTTTGTATACAGGGAGATGACAATCTGTATGTTTTATTGAACCTTTTGGTGGAGAGTTCTTTTACAGGTTCTAAAACCATTTTTCTTAAAATTTGTAGATATTGTTGAAGATTAAATGATGTATATATTGATGAGAAACTAGCTAGTGGCGCTGAGCTAATCTCTCACAGATAAAAAAACAAAACGTAAATATTTTTTGGTGCGATAATAATTTTGAGGTCACTTTTCTCTGCGATCCTGCGCTTCCTCGCTCTACACGCCGTCGGGTGGGACCTGCTCCAGCCGTACAAGCAAACCACGTTCACCTGCGTGCAAGGACAGTCCAATCACGATTCAAAAGAAAAAGAAAAGTCCAGTCACAAATTAAAAAAAAAATCTTCAGTCACCACAAAGCTTAATCACGGGCAATCACTTTGGCCCTCTTCTCCATGCGGCCAACGCTCCAGCCCGACCCGCCACCTCGCGCCGCTCGATTCCGCCGCCGTCGACGCCGCGCCTACATCCTTGGCCTGCGCCCCGCCGCCTCCGCCTCCGCCGATGCCGCACCGCTGTCCGCAGTGCTCGGCCTGCGCCCTGCCGCCTCCCCGCTTTCGTGCGGCACCGCGGCTTCCTCCTCTCGAGGACGCCGCCTCCTCCACGCCACCAACCAGCGGCCACCGAAGTTGCGCCGCCAACCAGACGCCGCCGCCTCGACGACCACCAGCTGCTGCCGAGAGGAGGAGCAAAAGGATCGCCAGGTGTGCCAATCCCTTCTCATCACTTTCCGCTGGGCAAAAGTACGGAACCGTGCACCTGCGCTGATCTAATTATGGGAGCCTGCTAACTTCGGTCCCGTCCAAAGAAGATTATTATGCGTAACTAGATCTGCGCCTGTAGTTTTGTGGCTCTTGCATTCCTAGTTCCTAGCCCTTATGTTCATCATCCTCCGCAAAATTGTAATGAATTTGCCAATTTTGAATCTGCAGTGCCTTTGTACATGACCTTGTAATGAATTTGCCAAATATCAATCTGCAGTGCCTATGCACATGACCTGCTACTGCTTTTTCTTTACGTCTGAATTCCCCATACAGTAGAGTCATTTTAATCACCTTGCACATGATGCATTGCAGCCTGAGAAAATTTGTGGCAAGCTGTAGGTAGAGACTCAGGAGTTACATGCAAATCATGACAGGTATATCTACAACCATGATCTGGTTAGCTTTTTTTTTTAAAAAAAAAAAATTATGACACGTGCTTCAACTTCAGTACACGTGCTTCAGTTTTTATGCAAATATTCCATACTTTGCTATTTCACCATGAGTTTGCTTCAGTTCCAACATGGTTTGAATTTCTCTTCAGAGCAATTTAGACTGTTTGGATCTCTCTGATACTATCATACTACTGATAGGTTTCAAATACTTTATTATATTACACCTACTTGCAGTGAAGCAACAAAGGGATCAACTCTTGGGAGCCTATGGCACTGGGTACGCCCTTTTTTTTTTCTCAGTTTCTTTAGCACACTAACCATTATGCCTTAGCTGTAGGGAAGCATGTAAAACTGTAGCTCTGTTCTGGTCAGCAGCCAATGCCATCTATTTTTGTGATGATGGCGTGTAGGTTGTCAAATTTTGGAACTATGTTATCAAGAGATCTCACTGCAAACTTGATGCCAACTGCCCATTGTTGAAGAATCAGAAAGTTTAGACACCTATATGAGCTTGATGCTACTAACTGAACCCTGCCCAAACTTTAAGTTTTAGTGATTTTTATGCTCTAAATGTTGGTGCAGTTTCCTACAAACTTGCTAAAGTTACATTTTGTTTTTTTAATGCGCAAAATGTTGCGATTAAACGCTACAGAATTGTATGAAAGTCAAGATTGTCTTGCCTCAACTTCAGATTTTCACACAGGAAATAGGAAATATTTGTCAAATTTGATACATTATATATGTGCAGATAGATATTTTAGAATTTGCAACAGTCATCTTCCTATAGATATCTCAATCCTGTCCCACAAGGAAATAGAGAATAGAGAATGGTCGAACACCTTGATGGAGAAGTATCTTTTGGGGTTCGCAGCGCATGTTGATTTGATTAATTAATTCATTCATTTTGTCCGCATATATTTTTCAAGTGCAGGACTAATAGTGAAGAATTATTGGACACATTAATTCAAAGGCACAATATTGCTAAAAGTGACATGTAATGCTGATGGACACACCTAAGGCCAAACAGTGATTAGGTACCTTTGGGGGACGACCTTACAAATACAACATATGAAGGTATAAAAACTTTTACGACCTGTCTACATATTCTATGTTCATATGTTTGTAACTCCTCACCAAACTTAATTGAAGGAAACCATTCCCGATCAGGGTTGGTGCCGCTAGATGGGGATCCTAATGAGCATACGAGGCAGAGGGATAGAGACTAGGATGCAACAATATCTGATGAAAAGTGTAGTGAAAGAAACAAGAAACGCCGTCAGAGCTATAAGATGAACCAAGAGAGAATGTTGACCTCGATAACAATATGACTATCGATTCAACAGGTATGGTGGTATCATTGAGTGTTACTTCAATTGCCATACGCGTTATAATTAATAACAATTAAAATTACTATGTTTAAACTTGCAGATGCAAATACATCTAATGAAACAAACGAGAATAGTGACTGGCTCCATAGGCAGTCAACCTACAGTTATGGCTTACAACAATTATTAGGTTAGTGTCACACTTTATTTTAAAGGATAAAAATGGAATGTATAAATAGACTTATATGCGCCTCAGGAATAGTCGCACATATAAGATGACAATTACAAAGAGTATCATCACCCTGTTTATTACATAACAAACCAATATTTATCACAGAGTCTTGCACATAAATAAATAGATAACTAATATAACTTTATTCCGGAAGCTCCACACAGGGACACGCCAACTGGTGAACAACAAGCCTAGTACTCATCACGATAGCTCTCATTTCAACCTTCATCTGTTACCCATCTGGGATTTTTCAAAATTAAAAGTAAAGTAGGCGTAAGTATACAACCGTACTCAACAAGCATAACATGGGTTAATAAGGCTCAATTAGGCTGACACTGATTGACTGCATTTAGCTTTTATAAGTTAATCATATTGAAGCATAGCATCAAGGTAGTGAAAATTCTCATATACTCATGATCGGAATAACATTAATAAATGTGTAGCAATAACGACGTCAAAATGAACATCTTAACAATTTAAGAACCATTATCCTTAATATAAATGTGCCAAGGCCGCCCTAACCGTAGGACACAGAAAATATATTGATTTAAACTCTGCGTAGAGGTGTACAATTTCACTACGAGTCATGTTTTACAATCGAGTGGGTTAATTACTCTCAAACCACCGCAAAACATATAAAGCCACCTATAGGTTCTTCTAACCAAATCAGGGGCGTTGAAACATTAAGTGTAGGAACCCCTTCCAATATGGCACAATCCTTCCCGGCTATACTTATAAGGACAGAGGCTGTCCTATACCCAACTCGCAGCCCACTAACAGGTTAGAAAAGGGGCCTATAAGTAACTAGAGCCAGAGCCATATAGCCCTCGCAGTTGTACGGAATATCCATGATAAATCACTTACAGACAAGATCTCATACTTGTTAAAAGTCATTGTTATTGTTGGTAGCATAAACACACATTATGTTATAGGATCATGACCAGTAGAGCACTAGTATCACTACTACCCAATGCAACCCAAAGGTGTCAAGGAATCAAGATAACAACATCTAGTTATAATCTCTAAGGTCATTAAGTGGACACATGCATATGAAATGTTATTTATAGTGTATAGGTAACAAGGAGAGTCCATGCTATACTTGCCTTGATTCACAAAATCTTGCTGGTTCTGCTGATCCTCAAAGTAGCCTTGCTTAACAAAACCCTCACCGTCTGAACTTGACATTAACAACCAACACCAGGCAATCCAATCGAGCATACATACACGAAGCAAACAAAAAGTTATTAGAGGAATAGTACACCAATATCATCAAAACAAAATAAAAAGTTTATAAAACTTTTCTACACGCTGCTACGATCACAGAGACATCAAGTTCACCGAAAACGGTAACGGCGAAGATATGAATTTTTAAAGATTTCCTATAGACAAATAAATGCATTAAATATGAACTCAAAATATAAAGTCTACAAAATATACCAACAGTGGTACCACTACGTAGCTTACGAAATTATGAATCTAACGGAATTTTAACGGACCAAAACGGAATTAAAACAGAGAAGTTATAAGCGTCCGAAGATAGTGGCAAAACTGTAAATAGATAAAAACGTATTTTGAAACTGAAAAAGGACAAATACATCTTCCAGAGGATAAAATGTATTCTGGGATCCGTTACAGGAAAAATACGCCTTCCAATGGGCAAAGCGTATTTTGAATCTGCTAAGAAGAAAATACGCTTTCCAGTGAGCAAAGCGTAATCGGTGAAAACCGCCAAGGGCTCTTAATAGAATAGACAGAAAGGCAGGGGGTTTTCTGCAAAGTTTCTGGCCGAAGGGGTACGGACGACCTGATCCATTGGATCTAGAACGGACGGCTCGGATTTGATCGGGGGGTCGGCCTCGCCAGGGACGACGACCGATGCGGCGGAGGACATGGCCGGCGGTGAGAAATCTCACCAGCGTAGATAGAACTAGTCCTACGGACCTCGGTTTGACACGGAACTTGGACCAATCGACACAGGGGCTTCGTGCGACCTCATCTAGCACGAAGATGGGAACCCGAGCAGGTTGGAGACGGCCAGTGACCGGCGACGGCGGCGGCGAACTCGCCGGCGTATACAGGTCGAGCGCGTCAGACCACTACACTACTCAGGGTAGTTTCCAAACGATACAGGGGCTCCAGGCAGTCTTACCCGCGGTGAATATGAAGCTTGAGGTGGTCGGCGGTGAGCTAATGGCGGGCGACGGCGGACGGCGGCGCACTGCGGGTAGCAATCAACACCGAGTGAGCACGATAGATCGAAATTGATAGCACCAACGTGTTCAATGGTTAAGGCGGAGCTCCTGGTGTACCTTACCGTGGCGAAGAAACAACGACGTCGATAAATTTCAAGCTCCGGCGAATGGTGGCAATGGCGGCTAGGGTTTCGGCGGCGCTGCTGCTCAAGCAAGGCAAAGGCGGCGCTTGCTAGGGTTCGGGGAGGAGTTGCGAACGCAGACTCAATGCTTATATAGCCCGAGGCAAGGAGGGCGACCGAGCGTGCGTGGAGGCGGCGCGGGTCGGAGTCAGAGCTTCCGACTCGGCTCCGGGTCGGAGGAGGAAGGAGACTATGCGGGCCCCGCTTGTCAGAGAGAGAGGCGACGCGCGGTGCGGCGGCTTGCTGGGCCTCAGCCTGGCGGCCCAAGAAGAGGGGAAGGTAGCGGGCCGCTGCAGCAGGCCTTCGGGCTGGTCGGGCCGAAAAGGAAGAAAGAGAGGAGGGAAAAGAAATGGCTTTTCTTTTATTTGAACTTTTTTCAAAAGCATTTTTCAAAAAGATTTTGAATTCCAATTCAAATCCAACCAAAACCAAGTATCACAAAATAAATTATGTACCAGCATAAATGCACAACATGCCAATTGACCTAGGATTGATTTTAATTTTATAAAAATAATTATTTTTCCTAGGTTAAATGCTCAACAAAAAAGGCCAATTTAAATCAAATTGTCTATTTTAAATTTATGAAAAATTTAGGGTGTTACAGTTAGTCATTTCGCTAATAGAAGTATTTATTGGAACGATGATTGAAATTATTGTGGCAACATGGTTTGCTTATTGTATGGTTCAATTTATTTATATGGTTATATATGTAGATGATCCAATACATTTAAGCAGCATATGTCTGCGTGGAATAGACTTAAAAGCTGCAGCAATTTGTACGGTGAGTATAACATACTTTGTTTCTAAGGTTTTGTGAGATTTTTTAAATCACGTAGTATTGCCCATGTGATATGCACTAATATTTTTACTTATATTCATATGTACAGGATGTTACCAAGATGTGTCGGGACTTATTTGTAGATTTGTTGGCACCTGAATTAAATGGACATCAGAGATATCTTCATGCAGATATAAAACACTATCTTAAGCGAATCACACAGAAAATCTATACGGTAAAGTTTATGAGCATTCGACATTGCGATCTATGTAATTGTGTTAATTTTACAAACTTCACTTGTTTGGATTAAATGTCGCTTTGATGCGTTATTTAATTTTAGAATATTATTTTTTATCATGCGATCCATGTGTTTTTTTTATAAAAGTTTGTCAACCCGTAGCAACGCACGGGCATGATGCTAGTAGAATATTAAAAGGAAGGAAGCGAGAAAAGATATGACTATACTCCCTCCATCATGAAGTAGATTGTATTTTTATTTGTCTTAAGTCAACCTGTCTTAAGGTTTGACCAAAATTCTTGAAACAAACAATAATATTTATATATTATATCATTAGAAACATTGAGGATTGCTATATCTCAGTCGCCTGAAAATTCATCTTTTCAGGCGATGTTCTTTGGAGAGGAGAGAGGCTGGGGGGAAGGGCAGTCGTCAGGCGTGCGTCGCCAGTGTGGGTGGGGACCAGGCAGGCGTTGCCTGATATATCAGGCACCTGACGGGAAACATGGGAAACATTATTCTGTGCTTCAAAAAACATTATTATTAAATTATTTTTATAACTTAATAATTTTTTGATGTGGTAGCAATTAAGAGTTAATATGAAACCAAGATCTGCACAAGTTTATTCTAAATACAATTAAGAGTATATATGGTATGGTTGGCACATGATAAATAAATAATATATATGAATACATAAATTAGCATAGCCACACATTGGATGTAATTAGGACAGAGATGTATGTAATTGCCGACAAATGGAATGAGCCCGGCCGGGCGCGCGCTGGGAGCCACAAGCTGGTAGAGCCATCCATGCCTTTTCGTTCTCGGCATCATCAGCATCTGCAATTGAGTCGATCGATCATGGATGGATGATGTACATGTACATTTACTTACTGCAGATGTGCAGATGGATGGCCGCAGTAGTGCAGGTGTTGCCGTCAGAGGATCGGAGGCCATCATGGCCCCATATTTCTCCGAAAAGGAAAGCAATGGCTCTGCCGGCGATCGATGCAATGGCATGACATGTACTGTTGATTAGTATCATCTCGGCCGGATAAGACCGGCCGATCGATCGCTCGGTGTGGTGGTGATTGTTAGGCTTCACAGTCCATCAGATCAAGATAAGAATTCAGTCAACTAGCCCAATATTATACTACTACAGCAGTAAAGATCGCCATGATGATCAAGTGCTGACGACATAGATCGATGCAGTAGCAGTGTCAAGTGTCGCTCTTCAAATGGATGGCTGGCCGGAAAATAAAGCAGCCAACGCGGCGGCGTGGCCGGACGAGGAGCACGGGCGCCACGTACGCCGGGGGCGGCCGGAGCTTTCCGCGAGCCGCGGGAAATAAAGGAGAAACCAAGGAAGACGAGGGGAAGCTAGGCGAGCAGCCACGGCGGCCGTGCGGGTGGCGGCACGTGGCGCGCGGGACCTGGCGGTGGCGGGGCCCGGCGGGTGATCGACGACGCGGCGGCGGCGGAGAGGAGCCAGCTGGGGAAGGGTACGGTGAGCGTCGGTGTTGACGCGGTTAAGCTGCCGCGCCAAAAGCGGAGGGCGCCTCATCATTTTAATTAATTACCCCCTCTCTGATGACGACGCCTTATTGCACGTACAGCGGTGCGGTGGCTGGGAATTTTGCAAAAACGTCCTTCACCTGCAGCAGACCGGGTGCCGCCGTCGTCTCACGAGACGCCGGCTTCGGCTCGTGCTCCGAGGGCTCGCTACGGACGGAAGGATCTTGTGTGGGCAACTGGGCGCTGAAGAGAAAATTAAGTGCACGTGAACGACCCAGACTACCGAGTATAGGAGTACGTGAGTTCCGTTTTTGCTAGCTTCTTTTTTTTACGTTGGTTTTTGCTACCTTGTCATCTTCTTCCCAAGAATGCACAAATTAACTGAAATTTATAAAATTCATATAAAATCAAATAGAATAAAGAAATTATGTTTCGAATTTTATTAAGTACCACCTCGTATCAGTACGACACTAACGGAAAATATATTCAAATTTGGTTGTGTTGCATCTTTGGTTGTATATGCATCTTTCACAAAATACGTAAGTTTGTACTTCAGAGGTACATTTTTGCACACTTGTAAGCTTACATGTGTACAACTGTTTTTTTTTACTAAAAAACTTATCCTAATTTTTTTTGCAAAAAAAAAACTTATCCTAAATGACATGCATTTATATATAACCAAGGGAGTATTATATACATGAAAATGCTGAGAGTGAGTTGTTTTCCCTTGTTGATGCTCACTTTTTTAAAAAATTCGTGAAGAATTTTTTTATTTTTATTTTTAAATTTTTTTTTTACAATTTTAATTTTTTGTTTCAAAATTTGACAGAACTAGTCGTCCACAGTGGGCGTTTTTTAAAAAACGCCCACTGTGTGGGCGTTATATGTGACGTGGCACAGGACCGGCCGCCGTCGGTGCCGGCTTTTGCGGGCGGCCCCTGGCGCCCAAAAAACACCCACTGTGTGGGCGTTTTTCGGTGGCGAGGGGGCCGCCTGCAAAAGTGCGCGTCGTGTGGGCGTTTTTTGCGGGCCAGGGGGCCGCCTGCAAAAGGGCGAGGCAGGCCGCGCAAAAAACGCCCACACAGTGGGCGTTTTTTAGCTGCTCCGAGGCCCGTCCGCAAAACAGCGCGCACTTTTGCAGGCGGCCCCCTCGCCACCAAAAAACGCCCACACGCCAGGGGCCGCCCGCAAAAGCCGGCACCGGCGGCGTCCGGCCCTGTGCCACGTCACATATAACGCCCACACAGTGGGCGTTTTTTAAAAAACGCCCACTGTGGGCGACTAGTTCTGTCAAATTTTGAAACAAAAAATTAAAATTGTAAAAAAAATTTTAAAAAAAATTAAAAATAAAAAAATTCCTCTTCCCCCTCTCCCCCCTGCTATTCTCATCGATTCCTCTGCTCTCTGTCCCAGCTTGTCCCGTGACGCTATAGCTACTCTCCTCGCCCTGCCCTGGCATGACTCTGACGACTCCCCTCTGGTACTGCCACCTTCCCCGAAGGACGGCTGTGCCCTCCCCCACCCGGTGGTCACCCGTGGCCGCCGCTCCAGGGCCCCCGCCCCACAGCGCAGCAGCACCCGCCTAGCAGTGCTGGCCCCCGCAACCTTTATGCCTATCGCGGCCAAGGCCAGCCACCTCAAGGCACTGTGGGATGGGCTGGCCTCCTGCTCGGTCAGCCTCAAGAAGCAGGTGGCCGGCCGCAAGCTGATCAAGCGCAAGCGGCCGTTGGGTGCCCTGGACCTGGGCCGTCTGGCCAAGGCCATCGGTGTCGGGTGCTCAGGCCGTGCGGCGACGGCAGTGGCAGAGAATCAAAAACCCATTCTATGATGGTGATCACTTTTATTTCCACTTTTTCATGGTTTATTGATGGTTTATAATAAGAGTTAATTACCGTCAATAAAATCCCCCACACTTAGTCTTTTACTCGTCCTCGAGAAAAGGTTGGATTATTTTACACAACTATAAGACAAGACATCAACATTGAACCTTCCCTAGTTATACTTGTACTGTAGGATTCAAAGTGTCTACCATAAAACTTTGGGCGGTTGAAGAATGAAAGAACGTGAAACAGAGCCCTTTTCATCCTTCAAACTGTCACTTGGAGTTTTTGCATATATTTTCAAAAATAAATTGCAGCTCACCTTCCTCCTTCTGGTGGTGCACTCAAATCACTCAATATATATGGTATTTTTTGATCTCACTGAGGCATATATGTTTGATGCCTTGAAAACATCCTACTTCTATAAAAGCTTATATGGAGTTACAGGTAATTCAAAACATTTAATGTTTTTTTTTTAAACTTAAACCTTAAATGTTTTGTCGAGTCAAAGTCGGGATCTTTGGAGGGGAGTGTCATACCCTTAGATCAAGATGTGCATGTGTTTGGAAATATTTGGTGGCTAACCTAATTCTACTTTGCTCCTTGAAACAGATTCCTCTCCTTTGGAACAATGAAGATTTAGCATAGAGATCATGGGCTATCATTCTGATTTTGCATTTTTCCTCTTCTTCCTCTCTTTTTCTTTTTTTCTGATACTTTATTTTGCATAGCCCATGTTTCTTGTCTGGAATACAATAAGCTTTGATAGAGATTAATAACAAACTAGGAGCACTTATTCATGAGAATTCTAACAATCTTTTTGATCTTCTCCCAGTGTAGGAGAAAGATTTTTGGGCGGAAAAGCATGTTTTTGTGTACTCCTAGGGTAGAAGCAGCAGGTATGTATGCGGATGTAAGTGATATTGATCTTGGTGGCATGACCTTCCTCTTGACAAGGGTCTAACACACTTTGACTAAACTCAAAACAAAGCAAGCAGCCTATGTGCTGACCTTATGATTCATGTATGGATTTGGTAGGCAAAAGTTCATACCACAGTGGAGGGTGTAGCTATTAATTTAAAGTTTTGAAAAGAAATTCTCCTAATGAAAAGTTATCAAGAAATAGGTTCCCATTATTCTTCTATCTCACATTCCCACTATTAATAGGACTTCTAGGAAAATTGTTGTGTGAATCCATCTTTAAGGTTATGGCAAAGTAATCCCACTTTACTCAGGTCTTATTTATTCAAAGAATATTTAATTCGAGCAACAAATGTGAGAGCAGAGGGTGTGTGATACGTATTGTCCTCTTGCAATTTCATGATCAGATTTGTCTGGTTGTCGGTTTGGCTTTCTCCCACACTTGTTCCTGTTTATCCTTTAAGCACAACATGTGGAGACACAAACATACATCCAAAATAATAGAGAGAATAGATGACTCAACAAAAACTTTATTGATCTCTTTTAAGGTACTTTAATATACACTTTTTTATTTCATTTTTTTAGAAAGCAAATACACTTTAAAAGACATTAACTATAAATATATATATATAAAGATAACTGCCAGGTAAAACACTTACCTGGTCTCTGGGGGCATCTCCCCCAAGCTCGTTGCTCTGAGTGACTTACTGGTTTGGCGGATGGAACTGGGGGAGTCCCCAGAGCCTATCAAAATGTTGGTTGGTTGTTCTTAGTTTTGTAGGACGGTGTTGAGGGTATGGACAAACTGTGCATTCCACTGTTGTTGCTCTTCTAATGCTCGATTTTTTATGGTAGCTTGGTTTTTATCTATTCTTCCTAGCTTAAGATGGATGTCCCACCGTTCCATCTGTTCATCATGATACCCTCGTCTAAAAAAGGATTGCCTTGGTGGTTGGTGATGATGCTGACTTCTAGATGACACCTCCTGATGGTCAAAGGAGAGGCGTCCACTTCCCTAGTACAGATTGCTGTGCCTAGGTTGCCACTGGTCGCAGGTAGCTAGCCATGATCCATCGGAGTGCTGTGGTTGTTGCTGCTCCAAGGGATTATGTGCTCCTGCTTGTGTCCTACTGTTGACATCTATAACACGATTACAAATAAGGTACGTCAAACCTATCCCTAGCAAAGGCATCAGAAATGTTCGAGACATCTCTTAGCATTGCTTAAGCCAGGTTGTCATCCCCAACACAACACTAGAGATGTGGTTGTACTTATGATCATGGCACTTATAAAATATGAATAAAGGTTATCCGCAAACGCATAGATAAAATACACCCATTGTAGCATTTCACCCAGGAAAGTTTTAGGTATCGTTATTTATAATTCTATCACTGGGAGCTTAATAGGTCTAAGATGATAATGATATGGCTATAAAGAATTACAAATACATAATCTAGATATAAATCTAATAACCAATCCTATATTTCTAAGGGAAAGGCAAATGATAAATAATATATAATAAGGGTAAATAAGGTAACGACAGAAATTCCATGGTCAGAGAGAGAGACTCATATGATCAAGTAGAATACAGAATCAAGCGACATGTCAAGAGATTAGATTCCTAGCCTATGTCATACTCATCAAGTCTATTGTACACTCTAATAAATATATTATCATCTGTAGCTCCATCAATCTTCTATCTACACATAGGGAACATTAGTAAGGAATATTATGAATAGAGCAATCCGTTCCTATGTGTAGGCCTATATCGGGGACTGGACTACAAGGGATTCAATGAGGCTATAAAAGTCTCCCTTTGAGCTACCACTTGCTGGCCCAGAATACAAGGTCCATCCTTAGGTAAACATAATCTAAGCACCATGCCTACATTACGTCGACCACTTAATTCAATCCAGAATTGAACTAAGCACTTTACGAACATATACATAAACATATTATCAATCATGTTAATCAAACATAGAACTAGAATAAACTAGAACAAGATAAACAAGAATAGAATGATATAATTAAAATAGAACAAAGTCGAATAATGAGACACAGTGATAAAATTACAAAATCTCTTGACGGCGATCTAAAATCCTCAGCCATGCTCAACTCTGCTTGTATCTACCTAGATCTAACCCTAAACTTGAAGTAGAGCTCTAATTCTCTCTAACTCTAAGAACCCTAATTTTTTATCATGTCTTGCCTTCTGAAGGAGAGATGCCTCAGGGGGGTCTATGTCTGGTTATATAGTCTGAAGCGTCGCACCAGAGCCCTCAGATCAAACCAACCTTGAACAACAACATACATTGGACCTCAAAGGCAGTGGAAGAGCGCATGACGAAGCTAGCTGACAAGTGGGCCTTGGCCAGGCCGGCCGACGTAGGGGTGGGGTCGGCCGATCCTCCACCCCCTCCCCCCGGTAGCCTCCCGGCTCCCGTTTCATTCTGGTGTCCTCTCGTGTCCTCTGGAACCTTCTAGAGTTGGTTTCGTGGAAATCCAACATGATTTGATATGGTTCCTTGGCTCCTACTCTTCCTTAGCTTATTCTGTTTAGTCCCTAGAAAATCACAATTCACCAAAGCTGTGGAATTTGTTAGATTAGTCCTTAAAACTCTTGCTTGGTGATGATTCCGGTGTCTTCTAGAGTATTCCAAGTCATATGCATCAAGGACTCTCTTGTCAGGGCTCCAAATATAGCAAATGATATGTCTGTTCGATAGTCTTGATGAGCTCTTCGCAATGGTGTGCTCTAGTTCATCACTTGAGATACTTTTATATAGTGAAATATTTATAATTCTGCAGAATAAGTGAGAACAACATAACTCGTGGAACTTGTTAGAATAAAACCATACAACTATGCTTTGGTCATCATTTTACATGAGATTTAAGCAATAATTGATGGTCTATAATTGAACGCTTAATCCAGAGGAAAATTCTTGTTTGAACGCTTGTGTACTTTTGAGGCGTGAAAGCAATGCAGCAACTCCTGATCCATGACGATTTGCTAAGGGACTAGCAAAGGGAAAGCTTGGGGGAATGTGTTGACACTCATTAATGTTAATTATAGACCATCAATTGATGCTTGATTTGATATAAAATGAATTACAAAGCATAGTTTTAGGGTGTTATTCTAACAAGTTCCATGAGTTGTGTTGTTCTAACTTGTTTTGCAGGATTATGAATATTTCACTATATAAAAGTATCTCAAGTGATGAAACAGAGCACATCATTGTGAAGAGCTCGTCGAGACGATTGAAATGAACCTATCACTTGCCATATTTGGAGTCCCTACGGGAGAGTCCTTGATGGATACGACTTGGAATACTCTAGAACACACCGGAATCATCATCAAGTAAGAGTTTTAAGGACTAACCTAACAAATTCCACAACTATAGTGAATTATGATTTTTTAGGGACTAAACAGAATAAGTTGAGAAAGAGTAGGAGCCAAAGAACTATATCAAATCACATCGGAATTCCGCGAAACCAACTCTAAAAGGTTCCAGAGGACACGAGAGGACACCAGAACGAACCGGGAGGCAGAAACCTGCCAGGTGGTGTCGATCGGCCCCACCCCTAGGCCGGCCGACCTGGCCTGGTCCCACCTGTCATCCGTCTTCATCCTACGCTCTTTCACCGCCTTTGAGGTTCAATCTACGCCATTGTTCAAGGTCAATTTGATCCGAGGGCTCTGGTGCGACGCTTCAGACTATATAACCAGACCCAGACCCCCTGAGGCATCTCTTCTTCAGAAGGCAAGATAGGATCAGAAATTAGGGTTTCCAGAGTTAGAGAGATTAGAGCTCTACTTCAAGTTTAGGGTTAGATCTAGCTAGATACAAGTAGAGTTGAGCGTGGCTCAGGATTCCAGATTGCTATCAGGAGATTTGGTAATTTATCATTGTATCTCATTTTTTGAATTTTTCTACTTCAATTATATCATTATGTTCTTGTTTACCTTGTTCTTAGTTTATTCTAGTTCTATATTTGATATAGCCATGATTGATAATATGTTTATGCATATGTTCATAGAGGGCTTAGTTCAATTCCAAATTGAACTAAGTGGCCGATGTAATGTAGGCGTGGTGCTTATATTATGTTTGCCTACGAGTGCACTCTATATTCCGTGCTAGCAAGTGGTAGATAGCGGGTGTGACATTTCTATTGAGTCCTATATAGCCCACTCCCCGAACATAGACCAAGTAGAACCTGGTTAAAAGGAAAGGATTGCTTTGTTGTTGATCTTCTTTAATAATGTTCCTTATGCTTAGATGAAGGATTGATTATGATACAAATGATAATGTATATATAGAGTGTGCAATAGACTTGATGAATATGAAATGACTTAGGACTCTTATCTCTTAATTTATCTCCTGATTTGATCTACTTGATTCATGAGTGCCTCTAACTATGGAATTCCCTTTGTTATCTTATTTATCTTATTTATCATTTATCTTTTGTCTTACCCCCATAAGGATAAGAGTGGTTATTGGATTTCTATATTCAGTATCTATTTGTAATTCTTTCTAGCCACATCATTCTCTCATTTTAAACCCTCTTAAGCTCCTAGTGGTAAAGTATAAATAACGATACCTGGAATATTTCTGGGTGAAATGCTACAACATGTGTATTTTACTTGTGCACTTGCGGAACCATTATTTTGAGTTTAAGTGTTATGATCATAAATACAACCACATTTCTAGTGTCATGTTAGGGATGACAACCTGGCTTAAGTGATGCTAAGAAATGTGAATAATCACCACATATATTTACTCCACCATACATTAGGCACTTCACCTACATATCTTGACACATGCACATGTTGATTTGATTGTACGACTTGTTTCTCTAGATTCGTTATTTGACTTTACAATAGATGTGTTGCAAGTATGTATGAGTCATCTCCACACCTATGAATTCCACATAAGCCTTATTAGTTGTAGGGTAAGAGAGAGAAGGCACAATGTCATTCTGCCTTAATACATAAATGCACATATCCTAAGATAAGTATGAAGGCATAACACCATTATTGCCTTGGTGATGATCCAAACATGCAACATATTGAGAGGCTTGAGAGGGTCAAAGGAAACTCTAAGTTTTATTTTAAAAATTTATTAAAACTCTAGAGCAGAGGTGAAACAAAGAGCTTGAGATATAGTGCTTGACTTGAACATTTTGTATTTTAGTTGCTCAAGACCCAAGTGAAGGTGAAAAGCCCCATGGTTGAAGGTAATATGGGTAAGTTTGAAAGTTTGAATAGTCCCACTCTAATCCAAAGGAGAATTCTCATTTGAATGCATGTGTACTTTTGAGGTGTGAAAGCATTGAAACAACTCTTGATCCATCTCTGGTTTAGCGTTTGCTCATGGACAAGCAAAGGTTAAGCCTGGAGGAGTTTGTTGATGGTAGTTATCATTCATCAAGAGCCGTCAACTTAACTTGTAAAAATGTACTCCCTCCGTCCCAAAATAGATGTCATTCTTGCTTCCTGAGAGGTCAACATTTTATTACTTTAACCAAGTATATATTCAAAAGATATTAATATTTATAATGCATAATTAGTATCATTAGATATAAATGTTGTTTTGAGATAAACTTGTTTCGAGATATAAATGTTGTATGTATTTTCGTAAACCATGTATTACTTTGAATATATTTTCGTAATAAACTTATTTCAAGATATAAATATTGCACATATTTTCTATAAGCCTAGTCAAAGTTTAGAAAGTTTAACCGACACGCATCCATAACGTTATCTATTTTGGAACGGAGGGGACCAACATAGACTTAGGGGTTTAAGCTAATAATTTTCATGAGTTTTGGTTAATCTATGTTTTGACAGGGATTATAGAGGAGAAGAACCAAGAAAGGACCTATACGTCAGGTTAAATTGGATATTTCGCTGATCATATGTATCAGAAGATTCTAGAGGACACAAGAGAGTGAGCGACTAAGGATGGGGCCCACCTATCAGAAATACAGGCTGGCCAACCTCCCACTTAGTTCGACCGGCCTATGGGGAGACATGTTTGCCACTAGCTTCTACGTCGATTCCTCCACCGCCTTAGGATTTTCATCTCACCATTATTCAAGGTCAGTTTAATGTGAGGGTCTGGTTCTTCCCACCAGCCTATATAAGCAAGCGCCAACCCCCTCCTCAAGATATCAAGCCATAAGCCAAGAAGCCAGAAGATCAGAGGATCTCCTCCACCAGAGAATTAGAATATCTACTCCATTTCTTCAAGTTCTAGGCTAGCTAGCAAGGTTCAAATAGAGTCCAGATCTCCACTCAGGATTTTGGATTCATCATCATGTGAAAGCCGGTATAGCCATTGTACCTCTTTGTTTATGACTTTATTCTATTTCAATACTATGTTTCTGTTTATTATGTTCCTAGTTTGCTCTAGTAGTATATTTGATAGGGTCATGACTGATAATGAGTTTATGCATATGATCGCAAAGCACTTAACTTAGTACTCGATTGAGTTAGGTGGTCAACTTAATGTAAGTGGGGGTGCTTATATATTGTTTTTTATTTTTCTTAATAATGTTCCATATGTTTAGCTGAAGAATCATTATGCTATACATGATTTTAATGGGCTGTATTGTACAAAAGAGTTAGAAAACTAGGAATGACATAAGAATTCAATCTCTTAATTAATCTCATAATTGGCCTTAATTTATGATGAGTAGTCTATTTCTATCTCAGAGTGTTATTAATACTTGAAGGGCGGCCCTGGTGTAAGCGGTAGAGCTTTACCGCCTGTGACCAAGAGGTCCAAAGTTCAAGCTCCAGCCTCTGTACATTTGTGCAGGGATGGCTGTTGGCTATTTTTCCTTCCTCAGACCCCGCAATACGGGAGCCTACGGCACTGGGTACGGCCAGTGTTATTCATACTTATGTTCATTATCTATTATTTATTGACTTACCCCTGCTAGAGTATGTGACTATGTGATTGATCTTCTCAATCATATTTGTCAATTATCTCTAGCCACCCAAAAGCTCCTCCATATGATAAAATATAAATAACGATATCTGAATTACTCCTGGTGAAATACGAGAATGGTATTTAATCCGTGCGCTTGTTGATTCCCTTTCTATATTATTTAAAGAGTTCAAGTGTTATCATCATAAATACCAAACAAGCATTTCTGGCATTACTACTAGGGATGACAACTTAGTATTAGAGTGATGCTAAGAAATGACAACACCGTGCTGGTCAAGTTCCGGTCAGCTGCTGATAGTCTTTTTTGATGCCATGCTTGTGTGTTTTATTCCTCCTTTTTGGTTTATTTAATATAAGAATAAGCAATGCCTGCCCTAACCAGGGGAGCAAACAGGATGGACGCTCTAGGCCCCGGATGTTGCTTTCTGAGAATTACACAGTACAATACAGATGTCCACAATATGCATGCACATCCATATGAACACACGTACACAAAATCTTACCCTTATGAGCACTTCCGAAGGACTGAGCCGGCAAATCTGAAGATTCCCGAAGTCATCACTGGCACCTTGTTGACGACGAAAACATCGCTTACCAAGCATTACACCGGAAAATCCTAGAATAAATCCATAAAAATACGAACACCTATACCAAGTCGAAAACTTGAACCCGGATGGATAAGTTTCCACCACAAGAAACCTAATCAACTGATCTACGATCGGTTTACAGGTCCCAGACGTTGCCGGCCCCTCCCTATATATACATAATGCACCATTAATTAAAGTATATATATTATTAAGTTTACTTGGCCCAAAGCCCAAAGATCAACAAGGCAGCAGGAACACGCTAGTCGAGAAGGCTAAGGCTAGAGCCCAGCCCAGGAGGCCTCCTATGATGCTCAGGAGGCCTCACATGATGTTCACAAGCGAACGCAGCTTTGGCTTTCAACCAATCACACAGTTGTTGCTTAAAGAAAATCAGACAGCTATTTTTTTTTACTGAAAAAAACAATCAAGCGGCTATTACTCGTGCATACAGGTCCCTCTGATTCTGAGTTTCGACGAGCCGCCAACTGTGGACTGCCGCCAATTCTTCAGTTCGCCACACGCCAGACCGGAGTAGGCCATCGCCGGCTACCCGCCTGGCCGCTGCCGACGCTTGTGCTGCCTGCTGAATCATTAGGTTCTCTTTGCTGCCTTCTTTCTATCAATACATTAATCAAATTCATCGGTTACGGTAATGCCATCATCAACTACTTCGCATCAAGTAATGTTAGAAGAATTCTTTAAGATAAATTTAATATGTATAATGTTTCATATAAATATTGTTTTATATGGTCTTTAGTTCTTTGGTTCGTGATCATGATCGAGGAGAGGAGGGTTGATGTTAGACTATGGTTCGTGTGGTCTTTTTCCTTTTGCGCGGGTGCCGGGTGGTAAAGCGCATTATGTGTCACTTTTGCCACCAATGGTTGGCATGCTTGAGCGGTGCTCCTTCTTTTGCTACCCTTAAACATCTATCAGATTTCTGTTTGCTACGAATGGAAATGGGGAGTCCCTGAGCCTGAAAAAACAAAAATATTGTTTTCCGATACTTGTTGAGTGCCAAGAAAAATTTATAGATGCATGTTTAGTTGCGCTCCATGTCCAGAAAAACTTAGGACCGGCACTGAATAAGAATGCACTGTATTATTTCATTTTAGTGTTTGGCTGTTTCATTGTGGCCTCATGATGGGCATATTTAGATCCGTAGTGTGATCCAAAACGCTGTACGGCCCGTCCCAAATTAAATGTGACTCGTGTCTCCAGTGCAGCCGACCCAGGATGCTGCACGGCCGGCGTCGGCTTCTGCTGCTGCTGCTGTGCCTTGTGCATGTCGCCGATGCACCCATAGCTGGGCCTGTGCTATCCTTTCAAAAAAAAAAATCGTATACGTGCTATTCGACATGAACTGTATTCTACTTGAATATTTATTGTTCCTTTTTTTGTTCATTATATTGGATTTAGATGTATATAAACTTAAATTCTCGGTAACAGTCAAATTTCAAATCAAACTAAAATCATTTTTGGATTCTTTAGTGCACGACATGTGGCCAGACATGTATGTATGTGCTTTCAAATTTTTGCTACTATTTTTTCAGTCGTTTTTCAATGACTTTTCAAGTAGAGACTCCCTATGATTGCGATTGTACGCTGGACCTTTTCCCAATCAGATTTTGTAGACATCCATCACCTTGCTGATGTTACCAATTTGTTGCTTTCGGTTCAGGGTAGCGGTAACCACGGTTACTATGCCCTCTTTTAATTTGTATAACTTTGTTTGAACTTCTGTCTGTTTAATGAAATACTCGTCATGGCGTGTTTTTGAAAAAAAATCACCTTGCTGATGTTTCAAATCCCAGTAGTGAAACGAAAAATGAAAACGACTGAAAAATAGCCAATCATATAACAATATAAACAGGCCACTCCCGTTAAGATAATAGGTTTCGAGTCCTAATGGGCCAAAGGCCGTTCCCCTTCGAGGCCCATACCAAGTGTTTGTTTCCTGGCAACATAATGCTCTAGTGACTTTTTTTCCGCAAAATAATGCTCTAGTGACTAGTGTCACTAGTGACACATAGACAATTAGTTTCCGTCTCAAAAAAAAAATAGACAACAATCAGTGAAGCATATATAGTGCCCTATCATTTCTCGTAATATTTATGCTAAAATGAACGATCATTCACCAGCTGCTCAACTGTTGTGTGTTTCTCAGAGGCCATAAATACAAGACTGAATTCAGGCTCAGGAATTCCAAGTTTAGTTTCTCTTGTCACGAAATTAGAATCATCCAGCTGCATCGACCTGAAAACTAAAGGACGTCCATAACTGTGCCAAGATCTGATGCAATCATGTAAAGCAGCCAAGCTTTAGAGTGATGGCATGGCTGATTGCCTGCATCTTTTCCTTCTGTGTTAGCTAGTAATAAGAGAGGAATAAATAATTGCCGGCCGATGATGATGCTGGCCTGGCGGCGTGACTTGTCTTGTCCCTATCCCCCTTGCCGACATCTCTTTTCCTTGTCCACCAGATGCTGCTGTTAAACAAACAATGCAACACCCAGATGATGCCTTGCTTTATAAATAAATTTGCTCCATGTTTACCCATTAATATATATAACCAAAACTGTAACTGACCTGTCCAGCAAATTATTGCCAAAGCTTTACCAAACCACTGACAAAAATCTGTACTGGCTCTAGATACTAGCAGTGTACTACTCATGCATCCTGACATCGAATAGATCTCTGATGCTAGATCGATCGTCTTCAGAGAGATATATGTACGAACGAATTCATCAGTCCCATCACCATCGATCCATCAGTGCTACAGTCATAGATAGATACGTTGTTTCTTCGCCTATTTCTTGCATTGTGATCTCACTTTCGAGCCCTGCATGATTCACTAGCTAGGTAGGTTTTGGTTCTTGTGGATTCGGCTTTTCCGTTGTGGGGTGCATGGGAACGATCAATCGACAGCTGCCGGCCGGCCGGCTCCTCCCTCCTCCTCCATTGTTGGCTTTTTAAGCTTGGCACCGTGCGTGCCGTGGGCCTTTCTAGCTCTAGGCGTCGAAGCGTCGTCCATGTGATGTGGTAAGATCAAGAAGCAAAGAGGAACGAACGACGACGAGGGACACACGGGCCATGCAACATCGATCTTATACACTGGTACACACATCTGTCACAGCCTTGCCAAGAACAGACTAGCTATCACGACTGGATGCATCACACTGTCTCAGGCGCACGACGGAATGCGTGCATGTTGGGATATGCAGACAGACCGACAGGGATACACATATGCATGCTGATGTTGGGTTCGATTCAGTGTAGTTACACCTACAAGCAAGAGACACTTCATTTTGGTGAAATTTCGACTCAATGGTCCTGTTCAGCCGGTTGAAACCCGGTAGATTTCGATACTGTCAGCTTTTCAACCGACTGAACAGGATCAATCTTTATATAGGGCCGGAGATTATGAAGAAACAGATGGATGGTGAGAAATATTTGTTTTGGAAGCCAATTTGGTCCCATTTAAAAATAAAGATTTGCCTTTGGTATTTATCAGGGAGGGGGGGGGTCATATTTACAAAAGATTGTTAACTAATTGTAGCTTTTGTGGTTCAAAGGAAGATAGTGAAACAACTCTTTTTCGAGAGTCGTATGGTGAGATTTTCTTGTGGAATACATTGTTCATCACTTTCAACTTTCAAAAACCCAAAAACAATATTCACATGTTTAGGTCATGGCTTAGGAATTTTATTCTAATTTGGGAAGCTAGATAATGGTGGATTTGGTGGTGATGTGGTCTGCATTGTGGTTCAACAGATAAGGAAAATTCTAACTCTTCTAGGTAATTTTTAGGGGAACTTACTGGACCAGACAATGGTCCCAATTATCAAAAGACAAAGAGAGAATGGTGCGGAAGAATGGATGCAAGGGTTTGGAGGTTATCATTAGAGGTTTTTTGGAGAGCTGTTTGGAAAGCAAAAGTGAAGTTTGGAGATCCAAGTGTATTTGTTTTCTTTGTTATGTTTTGTTTTATGTGATGACTTTGTTGTATGTGTGCTCTGCGTAGTGGAGAGTGGTCATTCGGATGTCGTTTTTCTGTACTGGTCAGCTGTATCCATTCACCGGTGAATGTGAAAGGCCAGAATACGTTTTATTCCCTAATTAAAAAAAAGAGAGACTTCATTTTCATCTTTTGACGACGACTCACACGCACCTGGTGAATACAACATGCATGATGTGGATGCATCTGCATGGAGTCATATATATGTCCAGTAGCGTCCTGTCCAGCAGTGACCACAGCGAGGGAGGTAGCGTAGTACCCGGCCCCTCCCGCTCTAGCTAGCTTGTCCTGGTGCTAATCACTTGTTTTACTTTGTTTGTTTGATGATGATGGTGATCATGACTAATTGGCTATTAGCATGTCATGGCACTGTTGAAGATTCTCACTAGCTAGTATATATGGGGTTGCCTTTGCTTTGCATTTTGCCTCTCATTTCAGCAAAGCAAATGAGTGGATGAGATGGAAAGGAGATAGGAGTAGTGGTGAGCAGGCCAGGCCAGGCCAACACAACACAAGCAGCAAGGGCAGGGCCTATGGGAGCCGCAGGAGGGTATCTAATCAAATCTAACCTAATAATCTCATCTCATCGCAACAAGCAAGCAACGCTAGCTAGCTGCATGCTGTGTGTATCCATCGAGGCTGCACTGCACTGCAATGTTGTTAGCGTGTGAGATTATATTCTTGTTTGTCTGGAGGCCACTTGGCTTTATTTCCCATCTTCCGTTCAAGGGCACTAGACAAGTACTAGTGAGTGTGTGTGCATTGCATCATCAGGACACAGAGGACCATTCATGTCCTCCACTGCACTGCACTACAATGCATCGCTGCACTGCCTTTAATCCCTCCTTTATGGGCTTGCTGCACTGCACTGCATCTTTTTCATGACCACTGTAGTAGGCCATCTGATTTGCAAGGACCATCCTTTCCATTCCCTCCATCCCCAGTATGATGGGGGGAGAGATGGAGGGGTCGACAGTGCAAATGCCTGTCCTGTCATGTTTAGTAGTAAGTGCAAGCAGATAGATAGGGCAGGGCACTCCAACTGCGTGCAATTAAAGTGTCCAAGTGCAGATGGAAAGATGATTTGATCAGTCTGTCTGGCCCCCAGGGAAAAGAGATCGAAAGCTAAGGTTTTTACTACTATATATCCTTTGGTCCTTTGATTTGCCATAATTCTCAGTAAACCCCTGGAGGTGGTGTTGTGTGCTAGTGGTGGATTGCCTGTGTGTTTGTACGTGATGTGCTGCAACCTGGAAAAAAAATTGCTCTTCTATCTTTGTGTTTAAGATAGAATACTGCAAATATTCTCTAATAGAATATAACCGCTTTTTTCATCAACATCTCATTCTCTGAAATTTGTGGACAAGTTAAACCAACTCCAATTTTGGTTGATGCCAATTGCCAAACTAGCTACGTACACCAACAAAAAATTCAGTTATTTATCACATTTCGTCGTCTTTCATGCATGGCTACATCATCTCCAACTGCAGTTCAGAAAACGCAGGGTATCATGATGTTTGCTCTCACATATCCTCAAACATGCATATACGTAAGAAGTACCATCATCGTGGTGAGAGCCACCACACAAGTTTTGCTTCTTGTTTTTCCTGTAAGAACACACATGATACGTTCACATTGCACTTGTACGTCTCTTTCTCGTGATTTAATCCGTGTAACATCTCCGTCTTTACAAAAAGCCAACCAACCATAAATACGGCGATGATTATCGCTGATGTCCCACGGAATTATCACTACACGGAAACATGATTTTGATATATACTCCGTATACTTGATATTCGATTCCAATCGGTGTAAATGTCAGTGGGAATTTGACTCCTCTTGTATATGTAACTGTGAAATGATCCATTCGGTGCCACATGGCTTTCCATGGACGGTAAATGCGTGCATGGATAGCCACAATACGATCATGTTCTCTCTGCTGTCTGCTCTGATCAAATTGGCTGGGAAATTGAGTTTTCTAATAACGAATAAGATACATAAGAGCCAGAGCCACGTACATCAAACTAGTTGTGCCCATAATAATGCGGCAGCGATTGGATGAGAGTGACTGCTATCTAGCTCCAAGAATTTCAAGGCTCAGTTCGATCAATCAAAATGGCAAGAGAATTCGTCGCATCGCAATCGACGATATATGTATTAGTCCGGTCTGGTTCTAAGTTCTCTAGCAGCAATATATGGCAAGAGGATAGATAGTAACTAATCATAAGATTTCTGTGATCTATCTATAGATCGAGGATGCATCATGTCAAGAACCAATAACATAGCTGCAAGCAAAGAGCCTGAGGATTTATAGATGATATAATTCAGCAACTTTCTTGGGCAGGAGGGGGCCTTTGCAGTGATGGAACAACAGAATATATGGCACACACGCTGCACTGACGGTGCAAAAGGCTAGGCTGCCGGGTGCTTGCTGGTGTGATACTATATCATTGCATTATATTGAGCTGATAGCTAGCTAGAAACGTTGGATAAGGGACAAATCGTGGGGGCGCTAGAGCGGCTAGCTTTACACACACATGCACATGTAACTACATGCACGCACACATTCCCTCCTTTATGGGCCTGCTTTATCCATTTGATTGATTGCTTTGCATCATGTCGAGTTAGTTAGTTATGATTCTGTGGTGGCCCCTGCGTCCTGGATGACGTCTTTGAGTGATCATATCCAGTGACAAAAGGCTGTCTGGCAGGCACTGTACCTTTTGAACAACTCCTGGAAATAAGCACCACACGTCTGATGGTCTAAACAACGTGTCTATGAGGACATGAACATGGTCTTGAACAGAAATACTTCTTCCCTTTTTTTGACTAACTACATGCATGTGTGTGGAAATATATACATTCGTTTTTAAACAAGAACACCATATATTATAAATGTATATTTTTTTGTGATAGATGTATGTAGTGACATTCTTTGATGTATGTACAAAGCTAAAATATATAAGAGACTACACTATTACAGAGTTTATTTTTGCAGCATGGTTTTTGCCACGCCGCCGGTTTGGTGAGAACCGGTGATGACAACAACGATGTTTCTCGATACATAATTTCTTAATGTAGGGTTAATGGCCTCTCTTTGTTCCTTGTCGATAAAGATATGGGAATGCAAGCTAGCAAGCACCCTACGCCATACATACACAAATCAGTGCGGAATCTCAAAATGAATTCACTGGAATATATAATAATGCGTACCATAAATATGGAGAGCTAGCATATATATATATATATAGTTATGCTATATATTACCCTGGGTACTGATTAATAATCAGTCCCCGAGTCCATCAAAGCGTCGGTCCGACCAACCCAGTCAACCTGCTACCGCCGCTCGGCTCCCAGGCCCGGCCCAGTTACTTTTCTGGCCGAGGCCCGAGCACGGAGGAGCACCACCACCACATCTCTCGTCAGCTCCCGCACCACCCACGTTCTGTACGGTTCCAGAATTAGCTCCTCCGTATTCGACCCCAGTGCTCCTGCCAGCGCCTCTCTCCACTCCTCCGGCGCCGCCCCTCACCTCCCCATGCTCGCGGCCGCCCCTCACCTCCCCATGCTTGGTGCCACGCCCTGCCCCTAGTCCGCCCCAACTCCATAACGTCGCCGCCCCGACACCTCCCCTACCGATGCCGCCGCTCGCCCCAGCATTATCACGCCGCCGGCGCAACCCAGGAGAAGGCATTGGCGAGCTCGCCGAACCTGGGCGCGGCCGTCCTACCCGTACCTCGCCTCGCCTCCCCAACAGATCCAACCAGTACCTCCTTCCTCCCTTCAGATCGCCGCCGCCTGGATGTTCCCGAGGGTTATGTGCTCGCCCGTGACTCGTCAACAGCTCCCGTCGTGATTTCTCGGTGATGCCGTCAGGACCGTCCGCTCCCGCGTGTGCTCCTCTTCCAGATTTGTTGATGATTCCCCTTCACCAGTTCCTCATTTTCACCATCATCTCCTTCCCCTTCTTGATTTGATTTGGTGATTCGAATGCAGGATGCGTTCCTTGGAGCTTCTTTTGTCAGCGCAGTTGTGGAGGAACCACGTGGCCAGGAGCTCCTCTTCAGTACCAATGGTATTTGCTGAACTGACAATTGTTCTTTTTATAATTTCGGCACTGGGTACTGTAAGGCTCGTCACACAGACACATCATGTATTTCTAATGAGCAAAATATGATGATTGGTGTCTGGATATGTTGGGTTTGATGTGTAGTCAGTTTTATTATACCTAGATTTAATTTATCTTCTTTTTATAGGCAA
>CM041639.1:7229332-7327579 GCA_023333625.1 Bothriochloa decipiens | reverse complement strand
GAAAGGGAAGGGAAGGAGGGAAGGGAAGAAGGAAGGAAGGGAAGGGAGAAGGAGGGAGGAGGAAAAGGAGAAGAGGAGGAAGGAGAGGGAGAAGGAGAAGAGGAAGGGGAGGAGAAGAAGGGAGGAGAGGAGGAGGAGGAGGGAAGAGGAGGAGAAGGAGAAGAGGAAGGGGAGGAGAAGAGGAAGGGGAGGAGAAGGGAGGGGAGGAGGAGAAGGGAGGAGAGGAGGAGGGAAGAGAAGGAGAAGGAGAGGAGGAAGGGGAGGAGAAGAAGGGAGGGGAGGAGGAGGAGGAGGGAAGAGGTTCGTCGGCCTTCACCCCGCCATCTTCTCTGTGTCGCATCCCCGTCAACGCATGTGTCGTGACTAGGTATATCACCCTTCTCTGCTTGTCGGCCTTCATGCCGCTCTAGTCATCGGCCTGTGTGCCGTTGTGTGTGGATGTCGGCCTTCGTGCCGCTCTTTTTGCAGGTTATCGAGACCTCCCCATGTAGTTGTCGGCCATCGTGCCGTGTAGTTGTCGGCCATCGTGCCTGACATATATCTGTGGTTGTCGGCCATCGTGCCTTCTTTTCTTGCAGGTTTGGTAACCTCCCCGTACAGGGGAGGTGCTGCCGAAATTTTTCATTCTCACTAATTGTTTTTCTTTTTCAGGAGGGCTCCCATTGGAGGCTACCCGGAGGAGCACGACTGGGCACGGCCCCGCTATCCTGTCTTCACCGGCACCTGCGGTATGACCTCTCTTTCCGTCACATGTAGTCGTAGGTTGCGTTACCTAGTTAGGCGTCTCCCGTCCGAAACGGTTACGGTTGGAAGTATGCGTTCTTTGCATATGTACGCCGGTATCTGTTTCGGATTGTCCACGTTATTTGGACAGCCGGAGGATGCGTAGACGAGGTTAGCTTCCATGTTCCGCTCCTGTCCGAGTCGGAGTTTCGGTAGGACCTCCCCGTTGTTCTTCGGATACACACTCTCCCCGCCGGGACGTGTATCGGAAGAACAGCGGGGAGGTGCTGCCGAAATTCCATCTCGGACGGGAGCGGATTATGGAAGGTAACCTCGTCTGCGCATCCTCGGGTGGGATTAGGACCTATCCTTCACCTATTAGATGGTAGGAGCGCGTTGTAGATGCACTTGCTGGTTTTATCACATGTTAACATTGCCGCATGACAGAGCATGGGTGACCGTGAGTGGATGTACTCGGGCTTCGCAAGTAAGAGCAATGAATGGATTAGGGGGACGAATGAGTTCCTGGAGCAAGCATTTGGCCCAGCTGCGAAAGGGTCGATTCGGATGCCGTGTCCCTGCAACCAGTGCAAGAACAAGAAAAGGAAAGTAAAGGTTGCGGTGGGGAAAGATCTGTTCAAGAACGGATTCGTTCCAAACTATACCCGTTGGCGCCACCATGGTGAACACCATCCTATTAGGGACGAGGTGGTGGGACCCGTCCTCGAGGAGTATGATGCCGATGCCGGGATGGCAGACATGATGGCAGACTTCCACGAAGCACGGTTCGGCGAAGGAATGGATGTGGAGGAAGATCCGGAGGAAACCGCGAAGGCGTTCTACGACATGATGGAGGCGGCACAGAAGCCCCTTCACGAGAAGACAAGGGTTACGCAACTGGATGCCGTCTCACGCCTAATAGGGTTGAAGTCGCAACTGGGCATTAGTCGAGACGGCTTTGATCTCGTGTTGAGCATTGTTGGCACACTGCTTCCGGCAGATCATGTCCTGCCGAAAAACACCTACGCTACACAGAAACTCCTTCGTGCGCTTAAGATGCCGTATGAGGGGATCCAAGCTTGTCCGAAGGGGTGCGTCCTGTTTAGGGGAGACCTCGAGGAAGCAAAAATCTGTCCAAAGTGCAAAGCCTCTAGGTTCGTGTTGGTAGAAGGCTCTGATGGCAGCATGAAACAGTCTAAGGTCCCCGAGATGGTCGTACGGCACCTTCCTTTCCTACCGAGGCTTCAACGGCTGTATATGACAGAGGTCCCCGGCGCCTGCAGATGCGAGGGGTGCCACACCACCAAGGGAGCCAGCCCCTCCCAACGTATATGAGAAGATGGGTATGCGTCCGTTCATGTCTTTTTTGTAGCCCTTAATTGTCATTACTTGTAACCATGTTTCTGTTTTCAATGCAGTCGCAGGCGCACGGTGGGCAGGAAATCAACCAGTTCACCGGGTACCTCCTCTCCCACAAGGGCAAGGCGACAGCGCCGGACAACGTCTACAACCCGGAGGACGGGCCCGAGGCGTACAGCAACCCCACCGCCTACGAGAAGGCGACCGAGTATACCGCCGCGGCTCGCCAGCGCTACGGGGAGACGTTCGACCCCACCGCCGAGCCCCTGGACACAGACCTCCTGCAGAGGTTGGGACCAGGGAAGCAGCACGGCCGGTACTACATGGCCCACAGCGCCGTCGACCCGTCCGATGCTCCCACGCTGAGCCAGGTTCGATCCAGGCCCACGAGCTCCACCGACATCCCCATAACGTCTCGGCAGCCGAGCATGTCGCAGTTCCAGGTAAGTGTGGTTTCGTTCGTCGTTCACTCGTTTCACACCTATACTTACAATCAACATTGCGGATGTAATATTGCAGGCCCAGGTGCAGGAGCAGATGGCGCAGATGCAGGCGCAGATGCAGACGCAGATGCAGACGCAGTTGCATGCGCAACATATGGCTTACCAGCAGCACCTGACAGCCATGCAGCAGCACTACAATAGTCAAATGCAGAGCTTTGCCGGCTACTTCCAATCCCTACAGATCCCCGGGCCGCCTCCACCGCCTGAATTATTCGCTCCACCGCCTCCTCCACCGTCTTTTGCTGTGGCTACTCCTGTCACTCCTGCTGGGACCCCGGTGAGTACATTGACTCTTGCTTTAGCTTGTGCGTCCATCTTGCAGATACTAATGACATCACTTGGCCTTTAACTTGTGCAGGTACAGTCGGCGGGTTCGAACCCGTCTCCTAGAGGTGCCCGCCCTCAGATGATGCCGTATCCACCTCCGGGTGGCCCTTCTCCACTGTATCCACCTCCGCGTGGCCCTCGTACACCTTACTCGTGGCCGGTGGGCGGAGGGCGGCCGTACTGGTCGGCGCCGCGTGATCCAGGGTGGGTTCCGTGGGAAAACCCTGGGGGTTCTGGGGACGGACAACCTGACGGCTCCGGGGACGGCGCGACGAGCTAGGTACTTGTCGCTTGTCTTATGCTCCTGGACTTGAGTATCGTCGAAGTCTTTGTCATGTATTTCTTCTCTTCGTGATGGACCTAGACTTGTTGTGTTGAACTTCATGTGATGGACCTCGAGTTGTGGTGTTCGACTCGTTGCGTTGAGTTTTATGGTTGTAATGGACTTGTGGTGGTGATAAGAGATGTTATTGTGAGATATATGTGTTATTGTGATATATACGGTGACGGTGGTGATAAATGTGACGAAATTGTGATATAAATGGTGCTACTTGTGGTCCTGGTGAAATTGTGATATAAATTGTGATTTTGCAATGTTTGGATGCAAGAAAATAGGAAAAAAAAATTTTACCAGCTTTGCCGAGTGCTGACACTCGGCAAAGCTGGGAAAATCCCAGCTTTGCCGAGTGCCAGCGTGGCACTCGGCAAAGGGGTCATGCCTTTGCCGAGTGTCAGCACTCGGCAAAGAATTTTCTAAAAAAAAAAATTTTTTCTTTGCCGAGTGTCAGCACTCGGCAAAGAATTTTTTAAAAAAAAAAATTTCTTTGCCGAGTGCCGGCACTCGGCAAAGAAATTTTCAAAAAATTATTTTTTTTTCTTTGCCGAGTGTCAGCACTCGGCAAAGAATTTTTTTAAAAAAAAATTCAAAATTTTTTTTTTCTTTGCCGAGTGCCCAGCCGTCAGCACTCGGCAAAGCCACACGTTAGGCTGACGGCGCCACGTGGCTTTGCCGAGTGCCGACGTGGCACTCGGCAAAGCCTTTGCCGACTGCATGCCACGTGGCACTCGGCAAAGCCGCCTTTGCCGACGTTTTCTTTGCCGACAGCCCTTTGCCGACTGCCACGTGGAATTGCAGTCGGCAAAGGCTTTGCCGACTGCAATTCTGCCTTTGCCGAGTGCGCATTGCAGTCGGCAAAGAGAGCGAATCCTGTAGTGACATATTTTGTTCAACGCATGCATATGATCCATTTTGTTCAACGCATGCATACCTTGCTAGTTAACATATTCATTTGTGAGACCCCAAATATTTGGATTTTATTCCACCAATAAATTAAAACAGTAGCTCCTAATTATAACATCTATTTTCTGATCCATACAAATATACCCTGTGTTTGCTTCATTTTGGAGCTTCACCATTACTGAAGTGCTTGCTTCACTTTGGAGCCCAATGGGCACTCAACATCATTTTTCACTGATTCAAAATATTCCCTTGCAAGTCGTGATCTTATCTTATGAACCCTTTAGGTTTTGGTTTCTACGACTCTGCGCGTATTTTATTGTTCAAGAGTCTAGAAAAGATTTATGTGCTGACAATTGCTAATTTGCTACATGTATATGTTTAGAATTAAACCTGAGGTGCCACTTGCCGAAACCTGTCAATTATGCAGTACTGATTCAAGATGTTTCCTTGCAAAAGAAAAGGTCATAGATACATACAGACCAGTCCTTTATACTTGGTGTCTTGGACCTTAGCGTCAAGAATGAATCACGTTCTTTCACGTTCATCTAGGATATTTGGCGGAAAAACGATTTCAAAACCGTTGGTACCAATCGCATCTTTAAGTTCTACAAGTACTAATACGAACTGTAATAGGGATCACCGCGCAACAGAGCTGTCTTGGGGTCGTGCTCTGCCCCAGTCTTTATTATGTTTCATCAAACATCTTCATTTGAGCCATTGTATCATGATCTAACCTTTTTTTAGCAATATTTCTTCCTAATTTAATGCTATCCTTTTTTAATCACAAATATCACTGGTTCATATTCATTGCGTGTATTTTGCACTATCGTCTATATGAAACAACATAAAGAAGATATATTCTTAATCGCAGATCATGCTTGTATGAGAAAAACAGAAAACCAGTTAGACGAGCTGCAAATCCTGTCAGCGTGAAAAGTATCAGGAAAAAAATAGAGATGGCGTGAAAAATTGAAGAGAGAAAGGAAATGGATATGGCGTGAAAAGTAAAAAAACGATCGAGCATGCAAAATAATAAAAAAATGAGACGGCTTGTAAATCAGACGAGGAATAGCTGAAAAACAAAAAAAAACAGTCAATGGAAAACCTGTTCACGTGAAAAGGTGAAAAAAGAACGGTAAACGGACCTTACGGGACTGTCGTGGTTCGGTGGGAGGTATCGGACGTACGGACGGGCGAGGGGATCGGCGCACGCGGGCGGCGGGTCGGGGACCCCTGGGGACTAATTAGCGCGTCCCTGTATATATATATATGGACCATGCAGGACGATGCATGCATGTTTAAAATGCTTAGTGCAAAGTTGTTGTACACATGTACATTATGGTCCTTTTTATCTTCTTAGAATTAAAATGCGCAACCAACAATTTTTGGAGATGGTTGACCTATTCAACTATATATCACTAAAAACAATTTCTAGGGACCCTTGTTCAATTGCCTGCATAAACAATTAATTTTTTTGGGACGGTTTAGCAGGTCAATCGCTCTTGAAAATCAATTTCTAGCAGCGGTTTAGAATCTATCAAGATAATAAAGAAAAGTAAATACGTTTACCTTATGAACCGCTCCAGAAGAATGAGAGATCACTGTAAAAATCATTTTATGTAGTAGTGTACCGATAAGTGATGAATAAGATAACAACAACACTGTTGCACGGGGTAGCTGGATGTATCAGTTGAACATGCATATATGGCCCAAAAAATACAGCACGGTTGCACGCCACGTGTACGTATATATATCAGTACATGTACAATGTGGGGGCAGTATTTGTGCTGCGCGCGCGCGCACACACCACTTGACATATCTATGTATAATATGTATGTATGGGTGCCCGGGGCCGAGGAGAAGCGGCCACGCACACCCTATCCATATATAGATGCACGTCGTCGCCGGCGGTTGTTGGAACGTATGTATACATAGTACCTCGTATATATGCGTAGATCAGAGCGATGGAGAGAGCTATATATAGCATGGTACGGTGGCTGAGGCAGGCTACGGCCGGGTGCAACTAGCTGGACCACGCACGCACGCGTAGAGACGTACTCGTCGTCGTCATCGTCGTCGTCCAATGACAGGGGCGCAGGCCGTGTACATCCACGCACACGGCACTAGTCCGTTCACGGTAGGGCTTGCATGGATGCAGACGCGTCCAGCTGTGTGCAAGGAAAGGAGACTGATCGATTCGATCAGGCCGTGTATGTGGCCGTGGTGACCAGCAGTCCACCCAGAGAGGCGCATACACGCATCTGCATGGAGCACGCACAAGGACGTCTCAGCTGCCGTTCCCTGCCGCGCGCGACCAGACCGCGAACTGACGCGCACGCCGCGCGCGACGCGCCGACACATCATCATGCATGGATCCGAGCAGACGCTGTCACGCTAGCAGCCGTTCTGGCGCGCGGTGTAGGCCGGACGTCGTCGCCGCTCGCGCGCGCGCGCAAGCTGCGCGGCCGGAGCTGTCTGTGTCCCCGGCTCGCCGGCCCGACGACGTCCTCCGCGCGCCGCCGTCGCTGTCCGACAGCACGTGTGTGGTGGCCGGCAGAGCGCGGCGGGCATGGCACTGCTGGCAGCAGCGCCGGTCGCCGTCGCGCGCGTACCCGCCGACTATCCCATTGGTAAGTACTCGCGTCGCTTTAGATGCTGGGTGGCAGTGGCAACTTGTGCTGCAGGTCCAGGCCTGGCAGGCCACTTCTCTTTCGCCCGGTAGCATTTGTCGGCACAGCAGCCAGAAAGAAGCTATAGCCAGCCATAGACCTGCTGGTTCAGTGACTCGATCCGGCACGGCACGTACGTCCCGCTCGTGCGCATGCATGCATGATGACGCCATGTGGCGTCACCATGTATGCAGTTACCTGGCACCCTCAGGTTTCAGCCGGTGGCGGATCCAGGATGGAAATCAAGTGGGGGCTGAACAATGAGGATTAGGATATAAAGCTGTAGATTAATGATAATTTTGACTAAGTAGCAATGATTTATAAAGAGATCAGGCTCACTTTGGGGGAGGGTTGTAGCCCCGGCAGCCCCCCTTTGGATCCGCCACTAGTTTCAGCAGCTGGATTATGAGTTTTTATCTCCATCCATGATCTATCTATCACAGGTGCAGAGCAATTGCCCGGAAATGACATTTAGTAATAATAAGTGTCGATATGACTAAAGTTTGACTGAGTTTATAGAAATTAATATTAATATTTAAGACTCCTAGAAAGGTCTCTAAAATTGCTTAATTATTTACTTAATTACTATGATAAGCATTATATTTTTGTAAAAATATTGAGTCCAATTTAACTTAGTGCAATTCTACAATTACATATTTTGAGGGACCAAGGTAACCTGCACGTAGGTGGTGGTTGTATACAGACCGTGTGGTAAAATGCTAGCTAGGGCGTGCACAAGGTAGCTAGTTTGGTGCTGCTGTAGCACTGTACGCCGCTAGTAGTAGCTGGCTAGCTGTACGATCTATCGAGATGCATTGCGTGCACGCATATATGTAAGTTTGTACGAACAAAAACACGCACGCGCGCAGGCGCAGCAGCACGCTTTTGGTACCTCACAACACATACGGGTTACCAACTTGTAGGAGTAGTACGCTCCTACTCAGAAAAGCGAGTGAAATATTATAAGTTGTTCTTAAGTTTGATGCCTACAAAAGTAAAACACTAAGTTCAAAATTAAACTATTAATTAATCTCCATTTGACACTTTATAAGAAATAAATGGTTTTTCTAGTGCAATAAGTGTGTGTAAATGATTAATATACTGCTGAAACTTTATTTAATTTTTCTAATAAAAAATTAGAAAGTTGTAGATCTTGTTGAGAGCTACAATTCTCTTATAAGAATAATCTTCTTATGACATCGTATGAAATCAATTTTTCTCACAGTGGGCATCTGGCGGGCAAAATTCTGTTTAAAACGAGTTTGGAAATCCGGATTCCAAATTAAAAATAGAGAATGGTTCTAAAATTTTTCCGTTCTGAGTTTGACTTGATGTTTTCATATTTTAAAATGAATTCAAATATGTTCAAAAATACAAATTTGATCAGGCCAAATACAACCATGTGGTTCGGTATGGGATATTTCGGAACCGTTTTCATCCCTGTAGCTTAATTATACTGTTCCAATTAATAAAGTACGTATACGTATACTACCATGCTATTGTAGAAGAACATACTATGATACTGTGGAACATACGTACGGCAGCTGCTATCCACCTACGACACCTGTACTCCATAACTGGACTATGGATATGTATAATGCAATGCAATACCCTTCTCAAACGTACTAATTACCACCTATCAGCCGATCTTAATCTCAATTTATTGGCGTGTCCCTCACACATGTTCGTTGTAATTAGTGGCTGGATTATTAGCTTCAATTTGCTAGCTACTAGTTGGCTGTACGGCCGGTTAATTAGCTGGCTGTTGCTGGCGAGTACAGTACTTAACTGTATAGTGGCCGTACTTGTGACCTAATTCAATGCCATGCTCGATCATATCGTCACAGCCAAGGTACGTACAATCATGTGACGAGTTCATTCACTACCGATCCATCCATCCATATATATACTGTAGCTCGATCTGTACGTTGAGAATCATCAAACAGTAGACATACACATACTACGTACTGTATGGTGTGGGCCGTAGGTATCTTGGGCTGGCCCGTTTGGCGTTACTTGGTCCAACTCTGACTCTTACTGGAGCACACGGAGAAGGCAGAGCTTACAAAGTCTGCTTTGACTTTTTACCTCCATTTTACTATGCATTCAGATATATAAGACATGTCTCATATTATATACCAAAAAATTAAAACGACATAGGCCTTGTTTAGTTTACTAAATCGGCGCTGGAATTCCTGTAGCGAAATTCCTGTAGCATTTCGTTTGTATTTGATAAAAATTATCCAAACTTTGACTAATTAGGCTTAAAATGTTCGTCTCGTAAAATACAATAAAACTGTACAAATAATTTTTAATTTCATCTACATTTAGTACTTCACACATGTGCCAATATTTTGGTGTAACGGAGAATAGGAATTCTGCATAGTAATTTTTATGGTCAAATTTGATAAACTAAACAAGACCTTACACTTTAGCCAAGGGAGTGAAGTACACAATAATAATTGCTGAAAATAACCGAAGAAAGCTAAAGAGAGCTAGCTAGGACGAAGATGGATCGATCCAGAGGACACGCTACTGCTGTACTGCATATATGGATGCATATGCTAGCTAGCCTTCACCGGATCGGACAGACATTAGCTAAGCTCGTGGCATGCATTGCTCTGGAAACGCGAAAGCAGCAGATCGATATGGACAAGACGATACATCTCCCTATCTATCTAACCTAATATATGTCGACAATAAGAGAGGAGACCGGCCGTAAGCTGTACACGTACTGTTGGTACTACGCGAGCTAGCTACCATTAGAACCGACCGACCGGTCGATCGATCGATCGATCCGTCCTCTGACGTCGTAGTACGATTGGCCGGCGATGAATTGGGCCATGCATTCAGGTCAAGTCCAGGTACGTACGTATACAGTGGCACAGCTACTCATCTAGATCGAGCTGGCTGCTGTCAAGCCGGTCCCCGCACGAGCTGGTTAGGTTGTCTCTTGTAGACTGAATTTCGTGCCATCTTATTATATTATTCGTCTTATCTAAAAAATTTATATAAATATAATTTATTTTTTATGACTTCTTTTATCAACAAAGATATTTAAATATTGATTAATTTATTTTATTATTTATATAAATATTTTAAATAAGACGAATGGTCAAACATAAAGTTAAAAAGTCAAAAACGACATTCTCTATGGAACGAAGGGAGTACTTATATATTATATATTGTAGTGTAGTAATGTTGTTCGGAGTCTCTGAGTTAACAAGAGATGCTCGTGTATGCAAGGTCATGTGATGTTGTCAAATGATGCTAATTCATATATTGTCGAGGGTGCCCTAATAAACTATCAATAATAGACAATCAAATTCATTTTTTAAAAACTTTATTTGAAGAGTGTATATATGAATATGAAAGATTGCGTGTATGACAACGCAACCTTCAATTTTCATAATATCCAGTTGAGCTCAACTCACTCTCAACGACGAGCACCGGCGCTGGCGCCCACAATTACTACAAGCTTTGTATGCATGCATGCATGCAGGGCGTACGTTTGGCATGATTTCTCGAGCGGCTTCAGAAGCCGTTTGGAGGCGTTTTCTGCCAGACGGGGTACAATAAAATGGCTCCACTGAAGAATGCCTAAAAACGTGCTCTCACATAGCTTTGATGTAAGAAGGAGCTAAAAATAGTGGCTTCTCCTAGCTTTACCTTATCCTATGTAGTATTCTGTGAGAGCATATTTTAAGTAACTCTACATATGGAGTTTTTTTACCAAACGATTTACCAAAATGGCTTCAGCTCCACTGATAGAGTTATTCATGGATGCGAAGCCCCAAAAAAGACTTTATTGGTGAAGTGGAGACATGCCAAACGGGACCTAAAGATAACACTGCTGGGACGGTTGACGACGGTTGCAGCAGCAGTGTATATATGCACAAATCACACTAGCAACTGCTCAATCCCATCTTGGAACCATGCAACACGCGTGCGTGCAGCTAGCAATTAGACACGCCAAGAATCTCACCGGCCGGCACTGCACATGGCGAGAAGGAGCACCTAGACAGCCGTCCCTCTGTCGTCGTCCTCGTCGCCATAACACTCTGCCTCACTAGCAGCTTGCTGTTGATTAAGAAGTCTCTTATCGCTAACAAAAACAATTAATGGCCCGGCCTGGAGACGAGAAAGAGACAGAGACGAAGGGTCAATCAGAGAGACAGGCAACCACCCCGGCAGCTGACAGTTACATGGATCATATCCAACAGTGCGTGCAGCCAGCCAGCCAGCCCGGCCGGCCATGACATGATTATTAGGGTTGGCTCTTGGCTGGCTGGCTGGGAGTATTGGGTGATCGATGCATGGACATATGTGTAATCAAAACGCATCTGATAAATAATTACACTATCAATAAGCTACAGGGACCTGTGGTGCTGCAGCTAACTGGCTAGCTAGCTGCTAGCTACGTGTGACGGCAATGCTATGCTTTAGCTTGCATTGCTAGCTTAGCTTTGACGTGCCCCTTCCCGCACTCAAATCAAACTAGTAGTAGTACTGTACTGTATGTGAGGTGCAGGAAACTCACCTGTAATCGTTTAGCTTTTTTGATCTTCTTCCCGGCCCGGAGAGCGAGAGATCGTCATATCTAATCGGCGTCGGCAGGGTTCGTCGTCCTTTCTTCTAGAAAGATTGAAACCCTATATTCAGATTTCATAAATCCCTTCACGTCCATCAAGCAAGAAAGGACACTTTTTTTTGTTGAAAGGTAGGACACTTTTATATACGCAAAGAGAACGTGAAGACACCAAAAAGCTAGCCTACTTGTTCACGCAATCAGTATGACGATGATGATTGTGTGCTATGCTACGTGTACGTGCATGTACGTACAGTTGCATGATTTATATATGTGCTTCTTCCCATCTATATACATATAGCCCATAGTCTCCCTCAGTGGAAACGATCGTAATGCTAGTCTTTGCAGGTAATGATGATATGGATCAAGAGAATCCTAGCTTCACACACCTTTTCTGCGTTTCGATTATACTGGAGCTAGCTAGGCGCCACCACATATAAATTAATAAATCTAGAAGCCTTTTTAATTTATTGTTTTTTCTTCCTTTTCCACGTTTCATTGCTTTGCTCTTGAGAGAGAGCAACTTTGGGATTCCAGCCGGCAAGTTCGTTGCTTCCTACTGTCGGTGCACAAGTACAATATATGCAACCACAACGAAGTTTCCACAGGATTATATTCCACTGTACTATGTACGTTGACTTGCAACATGTATGATCAATTAGTTTAGCTTTGCCTTTGTAGGTCTCCTTGGAAAGGGAGTTTCATGAAACTGATCGCATGACAAATGTATAGTTATTTTTTTCTCAAGTTCTGGTGAGATTCTTAAAAACTTGATTTGCACCTCACTAGCACACAAACAGTTTTTAGAGGGCCGCCAAAATCAATTTTTAGGGCTGGTATTGAGAACCATTGCTATGTCATTGATTATTATGGATTATCGTAAATTAGACATTTTTATGGATTATCGTAAAACGGCTCTCAAAAAGAACTTTAGGGGTGTTTTTTTTGTTATGTCATTCTCCCTAGTAAATCAAAATTTAGGGATGTTTAGTTAAGTCAACCTCTCTTAAAAATGATTCCTAGCTATGATTGACTTAGCCAACCACCTCCAAAAATGTTTTTCAGAATTGGGTTTAATGTTCAAATTATACCCCTTGAGTTCTCAATGCAAATTCACTAGCTAAGCTAGTTAGGAAACAGTGACAGCTAGGTTTCATAGAGTGAAACTCATCTTCTATCATCTTAATCTTTATGCCATTATCACTTTTACTGATATGACACCATATAATAAATTAAGTATGAAACCGACCTCGTAGTAGCCCGGAAGCAAAATGACAAGTCAGTACTCTAGAGATCTTCTCGAATAAAAGAAAGGAAAAGTAATAAAGAATTCACAAGCAGAGAATATTCTACTTCATTTTATAAGATATTCTCTCTCGATCAAGATGGCAGTAACTGATACTACATATTTTTAAGATATATTTGTTCGTCACTAGTCACCGTACCGGACCGACAGCCCTGGCCGGCGACGGTCCGTTGTTTTTCAGCAAATATTCTGATGATTATGCATGGCATACCAAATCGAATCATGCATTGTTATTATATTTTATCGCGTTGATCAAATCGAGGCATTATCCAACCATGCATGAGATATGGTTTTATAACGTCAACTGTACGTGGTGTACCTGATTGACTCCACCGCCACATGAGGTCGTCCTTTATTTGTTCTTTTCTTTCAGTTTCCTCCCACCTTTTGTTTGGAACTACCGGTATATATCCATACTACTGACCCCTCCGTCTAAAAAGAATACAATTCTAACTATAAATCTACTAGACAAACATATTTTAGATTCATATACTTCATTAAAAAGGAGGAAGTACGTAGTACTGTGTGTCTACATTTGGAATTTTGATAAAAAAAATTGAATCACGCAACAAAAATGCAAAACAAGAACTTATAATTAAATCCGCGCAGATAGAGATTCCATCCGTTACAATAAACCTAATCAACAGAGTTACGTTCACTAAAAGAACGAAACATATGCGTGTATGTTTCCACTCAGTGAAAGCTAGCTACTTTCTTTATTTTAAATTATAGTTCACTTCGTTTTTTTTTATTTATGTATTTTGCTATGTATATAGACATATTATTTATCTAGATATATAGTAAAATACATAATCAAAAAATATAAAAATAAACTATAATTTAGAACTAAGGGAATAGCAAACATCGTCATCCCCAATATAGCAGCACGTACTGGTGCAAAACCGAAAGCGACAGTTGAGTACCAATTTTACTGTTAGAGGTGTATTTACGTGCGTGACCACATACACGTACGCTGTACGGCCCGGTGCAAGCGAACAAGTGCTCACACGCAGCAAGTAGCGTACCCACGGTACCGCAAGTGTGCAGAATTAAGCGGCTGTTATCGATGAGGCCGTTCCTTGACGACGACGACAAGCGTACGGCCGTCATATCGCCACTAGCTAGCGCGCGTACGTAACCACCGTTACCAACGAATACGGCAAATTAAGCGTACGATGGACGATATGGTGGCGCTACCGGCGTGCACGTACATATATATACGGCCGACGATGGGCACGGGATCTTGGGACTTTTGGAATTGCTCCAAACTCCAAACTTGCACTGTGGATTTAGTAGAGCAAGTGCTTGGATGAGACTAGAGGTTTTGAGTTTGGTTCTCAGAACATGTTTGCGTGCGTATGTCGCGTGAAAATTGCTTGGCTTAGGATGTGCGGCCACGTTGGCTTCACTAGTAGTGGCCTTCTCAGAACATGCACGCTGATTTATAGTTTTGAGAAAATGATTTTTAGAGGTGGGTTGTCTTTCTAATCGTCTCTATAAATTGATTTTGTAGAAATAGTCAAGAACATGTTACATACCTCGTCCTAGATGTCAATCATTTCTGGAGAACCAAAGCGATTCTAACCTTCTCTAATAGAGTAGTTTTGTAGTCATTTGATGAGAACTGAAGTATAGAACAATCCCAACTAATAAGAGCATCTTCACCAGGTCTCCTTTCTATATTTTCCCTTAAAATCTAGTAGGAGATTGATAAAACTGAATTATAGGGTTATACGTTCTAAATTAATCGAGAAAACATCATCCCTTTATATGTGGAACTCTATATTATATATGTCAGTGATAAATATCTCTTCCTTTTCTCCCTTCTCTTGTTTCTCCCTTAATTTTTTTATAAGGAAAAAGGATTAGAAGAAGCATATTTTCCCTTGTAATATTTTTCATTTTACTAAAGTTATCATAGGAAAAGATAATTATGTGGAGATGCTCTAAACCTCAAATTTTGCCTTGTAATCTTTTTTATTTTACTAAAGTTATCATATATTAGAAGAAGCATATATGTGGAGATACTCTAAACCTCATATAATCCAGCCATCTCTGATAAGAATTCAGTCGTTGGGTCATACCTTACCATCATTCGACAGCACGAGGAAGGGAGGAACGACGTCGAATTAATTGAAGGCATCGAAAGCAACGAGGAACGCTTTTGGAGGCAGCTATGTTTCTACGTGCGTGACCATCTCGCTCGTATAGCTACATCTGACCTTCCAAGATTCAGTTTATATATATATATATACATTCATCAGATTCTCCTTTTTTAGTTATATTTTCATTTGGTTGCATCTGCAGAGTGGAGTTCGACATGCATGGAGGGACACGTCCACCGCACGGATAAGTAGCTAGCCACATGATCATTACTTCATCGGCTGCTTATTGTGAAGAAGCTGCCTGACGTAGGGAGCTCCACGTACGAACGTAGGTATATCATCATGTACAGTATTCAAGCGGAATTGACAGCGAATTAATGCTTAATTGGCTTGTTCAATTCATTTTTTTTTGAAAAAATAGGGTATAAACAATCACATTCAGAAAGTGTGTACTTAATTATTCCTACGGATTTCTTAGAAGCATGTTTAATTGTTCATGATTAATATTGTGGATATATAAGGCGAAGCTCTCAGTAAGCTATACTAGCTAGCTCACAACCTAATTCAATCGTTTTTCTTTAGCGAATCAAGAGGTGCTGATTATATTAAACATGAGAAAACCTCGATGAGCTAATACAAACCGAGCAATAGAAACCCCTCACAAAGATAAGTAGTCAAGTAACTACAATAAAACACCTTGACAATGACGACAAACATAATGGAAGTCGAGCTAATAATTAAGTAGTAAGCACACAGTAGCGTACCATACGTGATGTTCTGTGTGCAATTTTTTTTCGCGAGCAGGCATATACGTGTGCTGTGTGTGCAAATGACCAAGCAACAACAAGAATGCTTAGACAAAAGCCGAACTATGTGGCATAGTTGACACACGAGGACCAGCGCGCTATAGTAGCTATATATTGCTATTGTCGTCGCCGTGTCGTCACAGCATGCACTGGCTCAGCACGCCCATCATCCTAGCTATATATTAGGAACGAGAGTCCTCCACTGCACACTTCACATTAAGCAGCTAGCTAAAGCGGATTACAGAAATAATTGTGTCCCCTACCTTCCTGGAGGCACATGCATGTGCGAGGTATTTGCACCTGTTGCATCGCATCTCATCAACAGTTGCTACCATACGGGTGTGGGGTATCGTCGCGTCGTCTCTCCACGTACACAAAACACGTACAGGAGGCAGGTGCATATGCATGTACAGTGGCACCGCATTTTACAATAATCTGTAACTAGATTGTACAGTACGATACTAGTACCTGACTGATTGGTATTATGATTCTCATGTGTCTACAAAAGTTTGTGCATTTTCGTTCGTCGCACAAAAAAAGAGTTTGTGCATTTTCACGTGATAGCTATAATACAGACACGTACCCCCGATCGGTAGCATATATATACACACCACTGTACTACATACCCCACAGAAAACAAGCACGTAAGCTAGGTTCCAAAACATGATGCATCGTCTCGCTAATGCCAAGCAGCAAGCGCCTATATATGCAATAGCATTACAGGCCACACGTTTCCGTCGTCCCTACGCACAGTAATGGGCGTAGTCCTACATGAGCCCTGCGTCAAGGGTCAGCCAGACCATTGGAGTCTGGACCATTTTGTGTATATATATATATATATATATAGCATGCGACAAGCAAGTAACGCATATATTACACGTACATACGTACGCGACTCTTCACTGTGCACGTACCGTACGTATGTATACGTTCGCGTACGTGTGTAGATTGGGCACCGGCCGGCCGACGTCCGCGGCTACGACGCGCGATGCCCGACCTTGTACGTCGTCTATACGTGAACTTTAAGGTATTTATATGCAACAGTTAGCGCCGCCAACCACACGAAGTGTACGTATACGTACGTGCCCACACACGTACGGTCACCACGCTTACGTACTACGCGAGGCGAGACTCGTCGACTCCACCTGTTCCACGTCCGGTTTCACGGCGACGCCAACAAAACAAGAAGACGACCACACAGAGGCGCCAGAGCCAAAGAAAACTCTGCGCCATCATTAGGAGAACTGAAGACGACCACGTACACAGAGGTCTTAGCTAGCTAGAGGTTTACCAGACAAACCTGTAGCTTTAATTATTACTCCACCTATTATTTGAAAGATGCGAGACCGGGAACTAGCTAGTCTAGGCGATCTCCCAAAATTATATATGCTCCATGAAACAGTTTAACCCATTCCTCCTGTAAAATTCATGTGAAATAACCCTTCAACCTACTACTGGATCATGTAAAAATTCATCGTGTGAATTCGTTTCGGTCCCTCCGTTTCAGTAGCTTGCACACTAATGTATTGCGCATACATAAATGGTGATGTGATGGGGGACCATAGAGAGGACGAACGAACAAAACAAAGGAAGGAGCAGTACTGCAGTAGTGTCCTTACTGGACTCCTAGATAGTACAGGGATCTCGGTACGTATAACTGTTACGGCCACTATATCTATATGTAACCAGCATCGACCGGTTCATGCTGCACTGCATGGCAAATGCACATACGGTGTACTGAAGGCATATGCACGGGCCGGGCCGGGCTGAGGGGGGACCCTGGCCTGACCCTTGGCAGGAAGGTGCGACTTCACAATCGTAGGGACGGGGGGCGATTAATTAGCAGTCGTGTTATGTGCGTGGATTGGACCCCCCCCGCCCCCCGCCCCCCTCCCCCTTTGATTAGTTGATTGATTGCCCGCCAACTCTAGCTATGCTGCTCTCTCGACATAACCCCAACCATAAAATTAAGCTAGCGCGCCATCGACTTAATTCATCCAGCAGATAATTCATGCTTATATATCCCAGCAACGGCGCGCGCCCATTTTTGTGTGGATCCAACTGATTCTTCCACACTGCTGGTGGTGCCATGCGATGCATCCATCCATCCGCCGTTTGCATTATTTGGCTTTGATTTGTTTGCTAATAACAAAGGGGCCGGGGTCAAGGAAAGTGATGCTAGCGTGCAAATGGAGCCCAATATAATCTGATAATACATATAATGCACTCTCCCGCTAATACTCCCACCGTCCCTGCTCTGTCCTCTAATGCCACACATATACAAGCAAGTGGGATCTAATTTAATTTTAATTTAGTTTGGGGTCTAAATTTGTGCCGACAAAAAATTACTAGTGCTCTGTTACTGTATATTTATTAAGCTACCATGTGAAAATGCTATTACTGATTGTTTACCTGCACCTGAAAAATCAATGGCACGGTATATATGTTCCTACTTATATATATAAAGTTTCAGTAGGTTTAATGAATGCAATAAACATTAGCAGTACAAAAAGTATTTGAGCAAACATCAACTACCTAAATTAAGTGACAGGCAGCGTGACCACGTACTAAGAACAAGTTAGAAAAGAGACGGGTGTAACACTGCAATCAAGTAGAACTAATTAACTTACTAATCATTGCCTGCTTTTTCTGCACAATTTATATAACTAAGTAGTAATCATTGCCTGTTTTCTCCTCCTAATTTATATAGACAACTATCCTAACTTAAATTTAGTTGGACCCGGTTACATTTGTATTACATGGACTGAAACGAAAATCTGTCGGAAGGCTTCACAAAATAACAAAGTTTTTATGGATGGATGGATAACATGTTTGACCTAAAAGCCAGGTTCACAAAACCGTCTTCTTCTCGCTGTTTTACACAACTGGCTGTGTATATTATTATACACTCCTATTGCAATAACATACTGCATGACACACGACACGCCACACACTGGCTAATTAGGCAGCTCATTATTATATACCTGATTCTACCAGACATTAGTTTTGTATAGCTCTTTCAAATCACCGTTTTGCATGCAACTTGCTGATGACAGGTTTCTTGTGATTATATATACAGATAGACAGATTAGAGGTGCATGGCTACATGCTATATAGGGTTAAGAACGGCAGGGAGAATCAACAAGAAAAATGCACGACAAACGCGGGCAGCTTTCGCGCTTTCTTTGATGTATAAAACCTTTCGCGCGCGCAACATGAGAATATACTACACCGGAGAAAGTGATGTCGCATGAAAGCAAGTTCATACAGTCTGCTATTTCTTTGCGTGGAAAAAGGAGGTCGAGAGCACGGCACGACGGCACGCATCATCGACATCGTCGTCACTTGCAGAGCAGAGCCAGGAGTTATGGCTGGTGACGACAAAAAGGATTTGTGAGAGAGGAGTTTTGATTAACATATATAGAGGAGGGCACAAGATGTCCAGGAGTTTTGATTAACATACATAGAGGAGGGCACAAGTTTCTTTGATGATTTTGCTCACATGGTAGTATGGACCCACCGGTATCTCTTATACAAAAGAAATTATAACCTTTTCATATAAAGTCGATATCTCTTATATAAAAAAAAATGTTATGACCTCTTTATACAAAGTTGAACGAAAACAATCTTCACATAAAAATTCTTTAGCAAGAAATTTAGGGGGCAAAAACGAAAATGCTTTCCAAACTCGCCATGATGCTGATACTTTATGACAATATAGGAAAGGTAAAGGGCATAGATAAGTAGTTGGGAAATCGCTTGGTGTGATCTTCCCAGCCACGCTAAGTTAGTTGAGTACTGGCTACTCCCTCCATTTCTTTTTCCAAGGCTTATTTGTTGAAAAAAGTCTATCAATGTGTACTTTGAGCATTAGTTTCTAGTACAATATGTTGTCAATTACTCGAAACCAACATATACTGCTAAAAGGCATGTGAAATACGAATTTATTAATGTATTTTTGTGCAAACATATAGATATAAGATTTGTATCTAACTGATGTCAAATCTTATAATGTTTGACATTTCTGAATTTCAAATATACACTCTACATTTTGAAATGGAGAGCTGTCGTATATTTCTGTAAGCTACTCACCTATATAATTATATATATTATTGAAAGAAACTCGAGTACAAATTCATCAATGTAAACAAGTAACAATTCATTTCTTTTTATTCAGATATATAATAACAAGTAACAGCTAACGCAAGGGAGAAATGAGAATCATTACCTGCAAAACTGTTAGACATAATCTGCTGCCACCCCACTCTCTTTACTCGGCATGGCCAAGGGCAGGTGGTCGGTCAACTGCTCAAGCTAGGATGTGCGTCAGGGCATGGCAATAGGTCATTCCTGGTTGCTGTAGATACACATCAGCACGTAGGGGCGATGTAGGCGTAGTACTAGGAATAGTAGGTGGCTGTATATAGCCATACCTCATTGTACCTTGTAGTAGGTGGAGGTTTGTATATATATATGTATGCAATGCAATGGAAAAGGCAGCTTCTTGGCCACAATACTCAGGCTCTGTTTCAGCGAATGCAGGAGCAGAGGGTGTGCTGTGTGTGTGAGTTGGGAGCTCGGCTCGTCTTCCTCATTGGTTCAGGTGCTGCTCGTCCTCAACGGTGCTAGGTTCTAACGCCAACACGTGGTATCGGAGCCGTACACATCGTCAAGCTTAGCAGCCAGCGATGGCGGATGCCACCGGAGCGCTGCAGGGCGGCGGCGGAGATGCAGAGAGGCAGATCCAGCCGATGGCGCAGCCGGTGGAGGTGCGCGTGGTGAGGGAGTACGGTGGGAGCAACTCCTGGCCGATACTCACCCGCACCAACTACGGGGAGTGGGCTGCCCAGATGAAGTGGAAGTTCCGTGCCCGGAGGTGGTGATAGGCCGTGGAGGTCGGCAACGCCGGCGAGGAGGCGGAGGTGGGCGTCATGGAGACGCTCATGGCTTCCACGTCGGGCGAGTTCCATGAGGCGCTCGGCCAGAAGAAGACGGCGAAGGAGGCGTGGAAGATGCTGGAGTAGCTCCGTGTAGGCTCGGATCGAGCCAAGCGGGCCAAGGTTCAGCAGCTGCGCCGGGAGCTCAACGACATCCGGTTCAAGTCCGGGGAGTCGGTGGAGGACTTCGTGCTTCGTCTTCAGTCGCTGGCGAGCCAGTTCGCCACCTTTGGCAAGCCGGTGGAAGACAAGGATCTCATCAGCAAGCTGCTCTGCGTAGTGCCTCCCAAGTACTCGCAGCTCGCCATATCCATCGAGACAATGCTGGACATCTCCACTTTGTCCCTCGAGGATGTGGCCAGGCAGCTACGGGTGGTGGAGAGCCGCGAACTTGCGCAGCCGGAGAAGGACAAGCCCAAGCTGATGCTGACCAAGGAGGAGTGGACGACGCGGATGAAGGAGAAGCGCCGGTCCGGGGAAGGCTCTAGTCGTGGCGGTAGTGACCGCGGCGGCAACGGCGGCAAGAAGCAGGGGAAGGCTCCGGCGGACAAGAAGAAGGGCAAGAAAAAGTTCACTGCCCCCAACGCCTGTTGCAAGTGCGGCAAGGTAGGGCACTGGGCACGCGAGTGCCCGAAGAGGAAGGAGAAGAAGAAGGAGGCGCACCTGGCTTAGGACGACAGCGACGACGAGCAGGCGCTCTTGATGAGTGAGTACTGCGCTCTGCAGGAAGACGAAGCAGGGGAGGCGGAGGCGGAGCAGAGGACTGCGCCGCAGGCCGTCGAACTTGACAAGCCGTGGGCATAGGCACACCTGGGCGCAGTCGACGACGAGAAGGAGCAGCGGTGGTACCTCGACTCCGGCGTGAGCAACCATATGACTGGCTGCCGCGCCGCCTTCTCTGACCTCGATACGAACAAGACCGGCACGGTCAAGTTCGGGGATGGCTCGAGGGTGGACATTCGAGGCCAAGGCACGGTCGTTTTCTGTTGCCGAAACGGGGAGCAGCGTGCGTTGACAGACGTGTACTTCATCCCCCAGCTCCGTGCGAACATCGTCAGTTTGGGCCAACTTGATGAGCGCAGGGCGGAGGTGCTGATTCGAGACGGCGTGTTGCGGATCAGGGACAAGGAGCGGCGTCTCCTCGCCAAGGTAACGCGCTCCAAGAGCCGGCTCTATCTTCTCGATTTGAAGGTGGAGCATCCTGTGTGCTTGGCGGCGGCGTGCACATAGGAGCCGTGGCTGTGGCATGGCCGGTTCGGTCATCTGAGTTTCGACGCTCTTGGCCGGATCAGCAAGATGGTCACTGGGCTGCCGGAGATCAAGCACGCCGGTGAGCTGTGCGACAGCTGCCTGGCGGGGAAGCAGAGGCACCTGCCGTTCCCGAAGACGGCGAGGTACCGCTCGATGGAACCCCTCGAGCTAGTCCATGGGGAACTCTGCGGGCCAATCACGCCGACGACACACGGCGGGCGGAGGTACTTCCTCCTGCTCGTGGATGACCATGGCTGAGCTCGGGTTCGAGAGATGCGCCACGGAGCACGCACTGTATACCCGCCGACGGGGGAAGGAGCATCTCATCGTCGGGGTGTACGTGGACGACCTCATCGTCACCGGCGCACGGGCTTAGGACATCACCAATTTCAAGGAGGAGATGGCCGCGTGGTTCCGGATGAGCGATTTGGGCGCCTTGTCCCACTACCTCGGCATCGAGGTGAGGCAGGGGGAGGACACCATCAGGCTGGGGCAGCGCGCCTACGCGCAGAAGCTGCTCGAGCGGGCGGGCATGGCGGGATGCAAGGCTATGGCCACGCCAATGGAGGAGCGCATTAAGCTCTCGAGGCAGAGCACCGCGGCGAAGGTGGATGCTACGCTCTACCGAAGCATCGTTGGCGGGTTGCGTTAGCTGACTCACACGTTGCTGGACATCGCTTTTGCGGTGGGCTATGTGAGCAGGTTCATGGAGGATCCACGATAGGATCACTGGACGGCGGTCAAGTGCTTGTTGCGCTACGTCCAGGGCATGGCGGAGTGGGGAATTGTCTTCGCCGAGCGCGGCGGGCTTCAGCTGAAGGTGTTCAGTGAAGCACCGCCGAGGCCAAGGAGGGCGCGCCGGGACTCACGGCACTCAGCGACGCGGATATGGCGAGAGATGTGGACGGACGCCGGAGCACCTCCGACGTGCTTGTCTTCCTCGACGGAGCGTCAATCGCCTGGCAGTCGCTGAAGCAGAAGATGGTGGCCCTATCCACCTGTAAGGCAGAGTATGTGGCTGCGGCCACGGCGGCGTGCCAGGTGATCTGGCTGCGCCGGCTGTTGACAGAACCCAACGGAGTTCAAGCTCAGCCACCGACGCTCAAGGTGGACAACCAGCCAGCAATAGCGCTGGCAAAGAACCCCGTCCTTTATGACAGGAGCAAGCACATCGACGTGAAGTTTCACTTCCTTCGTGATTGCGTCGATAGAGGACAGCTAGTCATCGAGTTTCTCGACACTGATCGGCAGCTCGCTGACATCCTCACCAAGTCACTCAGGAGTCTTCGGTTCCAGGAGCTGAGGAAGATGATTGGCATGGTGGAGGTGAAGGGCTAGCAGCAGGATTAGGGGAAGATTGTTAGACATAATCTGCTGTCACCCCACTCTCTTTACTCGGCATGGCCAAGGGCAGGTGGTCGGTCAACTGCTCAAGCCAGGACGTGCGGCAGGGCATGGCAATAGGTCATTTTTGGTTGCTGTAGATACACATCAGCAGGTAGGGGCTGATGTAGGCGTAGTACTAGAAATAGTAGGTGGCTGTAGATAGCCATACCTCATTGTACCTTGGAGTAGGTGGAGGTTTGTATATATAGGTATGCAATGCAATGGAAAAGACAGCTTTTTGGCCACAATACTCAAGCTCTGTTTCAGCCAACGCAGGAGCGGAGGGTGTGTTGTGTGTGTGAGTTGAGAGCTCGGCTCGTCTTCCTCCTTCCACAATTGGATATTCCAATTTTCCAGGGGCCAGGCTTGCATGAACTGCACCTCCAACACTTCAGCCAATCAAGCATCGACGCACAAAAATGAGCCACAAGTATTATTAAATTAATTATTGCCTCAGGATGATTTCCATGCGATGAGCTGTTGAAATTAGAGGCCCAGAAATTAACACGAGATGGATAAATGTATGTATATATTTCCGATATATAATTAAAATATCGATGGGAACATACTGTATCTAGTAGGACCCGCCAAGTGCATGGCCTATGGACGTAAGATGCCTGCGCACGTACACGTCCGCGCGGACAGCTAGCAACGGGAGGAGAAAACAGAAGGTGTGACAAGGACAAAGGCGACTCGCAGGGATATTCCTGTCCAACAGCATTCACTACTTATTGTTCTGAGACAAGACCCCTGAAATGAAAAACTAAGGAAATGATCGATAAATGTTATATATGCATATGTACACACATGTGCATATAAATCAGGCACATATACATGCATGCATATGTAATAAGTCCTGATGAGGTTATTAATTGTTACATGTAGTATAGCATATCACCATCAGACACAAAAATACACATTTATGTATCTGCATGTGTGTCGTGGATGGATAGATAGATAGGAAATTTGTATTACAAGCTATAATGACTTAGCGCGCTAGTGCGGGTCTAGTTGGTTGGCACACGGACGGGCCTCGCGGGGGGGCATGGGCGTGGTCCCTTTGCATTCGCCTCCCCCTCTCGCTCGCTCGCTCGATCCATTCTCCTTTGATAGGCGTCTATGCTACATGGGAAGATTGGATTGGGATTGGATGGTGCCCTACCATTCCATTCCAAGGCCAGGGACGGCCGGCCCCATTGTCCTACACTACACCCCCACTCTCTCTCTCTCTCACAATGGCAGCACAAAGCTGCGTGCTGTAAGCTTCCACGGGCCTACCCCGCGTACTATGGACGACGATGCCGTCCTGTTCCGATCTTTCATCCCTCTTGATTCCCGGCTGTACCGATCATTCGTTCATCATCACCAGCCTGGGCCATCAAAATTTAACACATCTCTCTCCCTCCCTCCCTCCCTCTCTCTCTCCCTCAATAACACTGAATCACCCCTATTATTATTATCATCATTATTATTACTGTAATAAATAAATATAAATATAAAGAAATGGACGGATATTGTGAAGTAAATCACTCACCATGCATCATCGTGTGTACCATAGGGATTAGTGAAGGGGTGGGCCTATATATGCTTCCTGGGGACCCTAGAAAAGATGCCCCCGTTGTCAAACTTGCCTTCCCCGTGATCTTCTAGTGCCAGCCTTGCTAATTGCCATGCTCTGCTGCCGCCGCCGCCCGCCTTCCCTTCTCTCATCAAAATAATGCCACCTCTGTCCATCCATCCATCCTTGCAACAATGATATAGTAATAATCACCTTTTGCCAAAGAAAAAATGAGGCACACGACTATCGGTGATAGATTTAGCATTTACTATAGAGACCCAGTGATTTTATACCACTGCACACAAGTTAACTACATCCAAAATTACCTGTAGGGTCGCCCTCACCCAGTCCAGATTCCTTTTTTTTTTTTTTTGAAACACACCCAGTCCAGATTCTGGAATGGACGAATGAGCACCTCTTCGCTGGGGCCAAAAAAAGGAAGTGAGCACTAGCAGTTACAGTCAAAAAGGTAGGTAGGTACTTACCTGACAGTCCTTTTTCCTGGCTCAACTGCAAGTCCCGCATGGAGGGAGGAAGAACAGATGGTGACATTGATTCTAGGAGCATCTATTTGTTGAATTCAAACAACGACAGTTGATAACCAGCATATAAAATCTCCGTAACAAGTAATATATACACATACAATCTTCAGAAATAATAATATAGATGTGCCACACGATACGCAACAGACAACACAAGGCTCCAGAACGGATGAGATCCGTTGCATGGGGAATCAAAGGACAAAATGATCAGCTGGAAACTAGACTATAAAATTCACCAATCAGAGCCTTTTGATTCGTGCCGCGTTTGTTTAATTGGCAACGAGTATCTGCCATCACATGGGCACAAACCGGTGCCATTACAATCCTAATCATGGAATCATGGATAAAAAAGCTCGCTCTTTAGACAAGCAAAAGATACCAACAATAATGCGCCCATTGACTAGCTCGTTCCCAATACATTACTCAAGAGAAACTTGTCTCCTCCAGTGGACCCTTTTTGAACGCAAAGTTTCATGAAAGAAATTCACAGGCGCTGAGTTCCCTTGCAGTGATCAGTGCCTCCATTGACACTAGCAGACAGTCAATCAGACAAATCATTATACTCATACCTGCACGATTATCTTTGCAATTATAGGAAGCTTGATTCTTGACAGACATTAGCGCCTGCAACGTGCTTCCTGATGTTGGACTGGAGCAGTAACGATTTGTGATTAGAATTGCTAGACAGCCGGCTAGCTGCCGGAGATAAACAAAAGGGAAGATGCTCTCTGTCCTGGAATAAGAACATCTGCTGACAGAGCTTTTTCCCCACGATCCCAATTGTGATGATTGACCAAGGCTTTTCCCCCAGAGAGAAGTGACCCAGTGAGTTACCTGAAAAGCAAGAAGGAAAAAGGAGGACACTTAGGTCTGACGCATAAAATCTTGCAGGTGAGAAGAAAATGAGGTGCACATGCAGGCACGAAACAAACAGCAGCTAACAAAACGAGTCTTAATTAGCAACAGATGAAAGGTGGACAACACCTCTTCCCAACTGTGTCCTCTGCCGTGCATGGAGCACCCGTGACACAGAAGTAGCTGCAGAAAAGAGAAATAAAAAAAAAACTGGCTGCTAAAAGTCACAGTCACTCACCATGGAAGCAAGAGCATCAATCCGTGTCCTAATAATGAGAACTCTGATAGACACATTTCACTTTCACTGGCTTGTGCCAGAAGAAACACACCAGGCATGGGAATTGGGATGAAAGGAAATGGAGGGTGGTCTAATGTAACAGTTTCTTGCACAAAGGTCACGACAATTAAAATATCGGTGGAGGTGGCTACAGGGCTACCCCACCGGTTTTGGCACCAGACATAGATTCTTAGGAGATGATGAGACAGACGCCCACACATAGCCAGAAGCAAACCAAGGGAAGGGCTAAACCTCCCTTCGCACAAGGCCACAACCACCTCCACCACCACCTTTAAAAGAAGGTGCTAAAGGGCTGTCCGGCAAAGAAAAGGAGAGGAGTGCCCCTAACCTTTCCTTTCTCTCCACTGAAATCTCCTATCTGCAACCATGCAGTTGCTCAATTCTGGCCTCAGCTGAAGCCCAATCATTCATTGGTATATAAGTGGCTACAACCTTTGCAATTTCCCACTCCTTCAGCCATCATCGATCATTGAAGAAGCTTTGTGCTACCAGAGAAGTGTTCGCCGTGCATAATTGCAGGCTATATACATTCCTCAATCCACAGGCCTGTAAGCTCTGTGAATTTGGAGCTCCCAGATTCTGCATTGCATTGAGATGGGGAGGCATTCTTGCTGCTACAAGCAAAAGTTGAGAAAGGGGCTCTGGTCCCCTGAGGAGGACGAGAAACTCATGAATCACATAACAAAGCATGGCCATGGCTGCTGGAGTTCTGTTCCCAAACTCGCCGGTATGTACAATGACTTTTCTTCCCTTGTTCCTCAGTTATCAACTCTCAATTCTCCCCTTCTCGTTCCTCTGCATTTTTCTGGTTCCAGTTGCCAACTGAAATCTCTTGTCTCTCAAACACCTCTTGGTCAGTTCAATTGTCTAAATTTGAGAAGAAAAATTGTTGCAGGGCTCCAAAGGTGCGGAAAGAGTTGTAGGCTGAGGTGGATAAACTATCTGAGGCCAGACCTCAAGAGAGGGGCATTCTCCCAAGATGAAGAAGACCTCATCATTGAGCTGCACGCTGTCCTCGGAAACAGGTAAATTTATGCCTAAGAAGTAGTAGCAGAATTCAAGACTGCATATGTGCAAAGCAGAAGTTGGTAGCTTTAGCTGATATTAGCACTTCACTTTTCCATGATAAGGTGGTCTCAAATTGCGGCACAGCTGCCAGGCAGGACTGATAATGAGATCAAGAATCTATGGAACTCGTGCATCAAGAAGAAGCTGAGGCAGAAAGGCATTGATCCCAACACCCACAAGCCCCTTACTGAGGCTGATCGCAGCGGAGCAGCTCCCACCGTCAGCACCGAGAGAACCTCAGGGTCCAGCGACGTCAACCCATCAAGCGCTGGTGCTCTGGGGAACTTGAGCCACCTCCTCAGCGAGACGGCTCAATCATCAATGCTGATGCCCGTGTATGACAAGAATCACCCTGAAACTCCAAACTTGGCACACCCTAAGGTGCCACCAAAGGAGTTGTTCCTGGAGCAGCTTACTGCTGGACACGAGAGTCCATCAACCTGCCGCTCATCAGGCCAAACTCTCTATTTCCCTTTCCAACAGCCTTTAGGCTACAACAGTGAGAGTGGCAGCGGCGATGCGGCGAATATGAATTCACTCTGGTTCAACCAGAATGACTTCAACTGCAGCACAATTTCTACAGTGATGCCGCCAGTTTCACCATCTGCCCTCTCCACATCAATGGGGCTGAATCTTCCACCTGATAATCCTCGACATGGAAGAACTGACATTGGAAGTACCACAGTAGATTCATTCTACTGGGATGGTACTAATCCTAGCAGCAGTAGCAGTACTGGGAGCAGAGGAAGCAACAGTATGGGATTTGAACCACAGAGCACAAGCTCAATTCTGGAGAACAGTGTCTTCCCATGGACAGACATTGGACAAGAAAAAGATACAAGGGCTCACCTAGTAGAGGAACTTAAGTGGCCTGACTTGCTCCATGGAACCTTTGCCGAGACGACCACAGCCATGCAGAACCAGAGCCAAACGCTCTATGATGACGTGATCAAGGCAGAGAGCCAATTCAGCATGGAAGGGATATGTGCTTCTTGGTTCCAGAATCAGCAGCCACAGCAACAGCTGCAGGCCGCACCAGACATATATGACAAGGACTTGCAAAGAATGCAACTGTCTTTTGAGAACATCTAGGCATTATGTTCCACCATATGGAACAGAGCAGATCAGCAGAAGCATAAACTTTGTAATTTTCAGAGATTCGTTGGCAGAATTATGCTGAATTGCTTACATAGACATATTAAGTTGATACAGAAATCATCCTCCACAGCTGTTCCTCAGTTGAAGACCTGGCAATATGAAGGAAAGGACAGCCCTGGCATTAGAAGTGGCAGCAGAATGCATAGAAAAGTACGTTCTAGAGTCTCCTTTTTCTTTCTCTTGAAAATTGATGCTTCCTTCTGTACACGACGACTCAACTTTTGCATATTTAAGTTTTTGTTCACTCTCTGGTGGAAATTAAATAAATATAGACAGTCATGGGCAAAACTGCATGTGTCGGTAGCTCTCACCATGCAAGCAGCCCCAAACTTTTCAACTGCTGCCATGCACGTCCATGCAAATTAATTATTGCATGTTGTATTTTCATTTCTTTTGATAAGTTGCCGACAAACGGCAGTTGTATATTTGTAAAGGAAGAAATTTGGAACATTGACCTGAAAGCTATTTTCTTGCCCTTTCACTTTCCTGTTTCTGTCGTAAACTTTTCTGTGTGGAGAACCCAAGCTACTTGATCGCTTTCTACTTGAATACAGGAACGGAAAAGGATTGGTTGATTTGATAGGGTCCAAAGGAGCAATCATCCTCAAGAAGAAGTAAACACGTTCAGGAAAGAAAAAGGAAGAAACTATTCATGAATATCTACCTACCAACCATGTAGACTGGGTAATATATGAAGCCTCAATGTGGTGAGACTCAATATATGCTCCATTGAGTTTGTGCATCATTGTTTATGTGACAGAGCATGATGTGATTTGTAAATTTAGCCAGCAAAATCTGTTAAAGCTTTGCAATTTGGCTATGAGTTAATATTCTGCCGTCATGACTCATGGGGGCTAACACTAGCATGTTTCCTGGGTGTTTGTGTCTATTCCTCATTGTTTGTGCAATAGTGTAGGTCGGATTCTGTATATGTAAAATGGTGTATCACCCCCTCAAGTTAAGCTATGATTGAAGAAGCCTAAAAGAGTTAAAGAACTTGGTTTTCAACATCTTCATTAAGAGGTACATTGCCTGGATTTGAGAAGCCTTACTTGTACACATCCCAGCATTTTTTATTTTCTTATATTGACTATTCCAGGTCTCCAGGATGCAACTTTGCAATCATTTTTGAACTCCAAATATAATGATACAATTTTCATAGGACTGATCCATAGTCTAAAGTATATTGAGTTAGTTAAGAAAGTTCGGTTGCATGAACTCTAAAACATCTTAACATAGTAGAGGGGATATAATGCTAAATCAAGCAACTGAGTTAACATAGAAGAAGAAGAAGAAGGGAAAAGATGGTGTTGCTCCTGCTGATGTATAATTTAAGGGCCATGTCATTGGCTATTTGGCTTAGCTAGATTGTTAACACATTTGGCTTGGCCTTTCAGGTGGGTTCCTTTCCTTGTGAGTAGTCAAGAATAAACCAATATCAATATGAATTTATTTCCTGCATTGCAATATTCCCAAATAAAGCTACTCCAATTTGGTTCCGAAGAAAAGAGGTTCACTTCAGAATTAACAACTATCGTTTTATGTCGTACAAGTAATGGGGCATGGCCATGTGCGGCATAAAGTGACTGGTCGTTGGATTTTTCACAAATGCAATGAGACCAATAATGCTGATAAGGACCATTAGCACTTAAAAGCAATTTTAGAGAAGCCTAACAACTATGAAATCTACCAATCAGCCAATAAGAAAAACTATAAACAAAATATATATACTATATACTAGCGAAGAGCATGATTCCATACCATGATGTTTCAGCTTATGGCCATATGCACTTTAAATGTGCTGCATTATTCAGAAGAATCCTGTATCTACTCTGACGTATGTGCTGCATTATTGGACGTATCTGCATGTTTCAAAAAAAAAAATACATTAGTTGAAAAGAAAGCAAAAAAACAAAGAAGTATGAAAGAGAAGTAGAAGTAGTAAGACATCAAAATGGCCACTGAGAAGTGACAATGCTCCTCCAATGAAAAGAAAAGACATCTAAGTTATAATGTAATATGCAGTCTCAATATTGCCAACAACAGTACATTACTGTCCACCAAACATCATCATTAGCAAGTGGAAGAAAACAGAAAAGAAGGAAAAATATTAAAAAAATCAAACCATATAAATAAAGTAGGGCTACAACCTGGGATTCGAAAGTTTCATGTTATTCAGTGATCTAATGGAATAAAGAATATGAAAAAAAATAGTTCACTGATTCCATCTGACACAATACATAACACAACTGAAAGCACACTATTTTTATTTTTAACTAAAAAAACCTGTTTAGTTCAAATGGCTATAGTTTGCTGAAAATGTGAATGTTAGGAAAAGAGACCAATTCAAACTCATAAGAGATCCTTTTATCCTCTTATTGAACAAAATCAAATAATATACAGTAGTACCAGGAAAACACGAAGACAAGACAAAGAAAAAGATATATTCCTGCTTGATGAGGTGCTGAAAGGCTCTTGCCTCTATATGACATCAGCATGATGATAAACATATGAAAGCATACTGGGAAAGCCTTGTAACTTAGTACTCCATTGTTGGGCCTGCAGCTATCAAGTTAAGTTCCATTACCTTTCTGCCCTCAATGAAAAAAAAAGTCCCCTTACTTTCAACACTCATAACAGCCCCTATTAGTCATTTACACTTTTAAGAGACAAGCCATATGCATGTGTTGTGACTATAAATAGTTCCATCAATTATATTATTGGACTGTGACCACACATATGTGCCAACAGATGTCAAGGCTCGTAGAAATATTTGTGTTCTGGTAACCTTTGAACAGCTAGGAAAATCAGCAGCCACGCAAAAAAACAAAAGTAAAACTAACAGAACAAAGAAAATCAAAACAAAACCCTCGACCCAAGGGGAGAGAGCGAGAGACATCCCGAAGGCATTACTTGAAAGGTTGGGAAAAGGCACCCAAATGCTGGCTTTTTACTGTAAAGAGACACTGTTGCTGCAAGCTGGGTCCTCACCCATACTTTTTTTGCGAGAACCAGGGTTCGATCCCTGGTTAGTAGCCTCACAAGTCATAACTGGACAACTTACCACCGTGCTACAAGCATGTCCTTTCCATAGTGCATAGGTCACATGAATCACAGTGATAACTAGATCAAATAGAAGCAAACAATTTACAGAGCTAAAGCCATGTTATTGCAAAGGTCACATGAAATTTGCAGTGTGTGCCACTGAATTTGTGTTAGGTACAGTAAACCAAAAGGAATGGCCTAAAATCGTAAGACGGAATTAAGGAGCAAAGGAAGGAGATAATAAAGTTGGAAGCAGTCTCAATAAATGCTGAGTACCAATGAAATGCAAGGTACAGAGTACAGATATAGGAAAACATGTCGATTTTCTAAGACTAATCGTTTTATTGATGTATGCTATCCTATCAGACTAACTATGAAAGCTTCTACATGATAATCCCAAATAGGATTGCCAGATGAAAACAAATATTAGGATCATGTATCTGATTTTGCTAGAGTACATTACCAACGCAGGTGCAATCAGAAATATAGAGTTTGTTGAGGCATTAATATCATGCATTTGAAGACACATCATAGTCTACTCGATCTGTACTGAGTTAAAAGCATGCAATTAGCAACACATTCCCATTTTCTGAACTGAACTCATAATTGAACAAAAAAAAACAATTGCAGTATGCAATAATAGTGTTTGCGATGTGTAGGTTGAATCCTTTTCTATGGAAATTAAATACAGAATGGAAATAACTGTGCACTGACAAAAATGAGTTTCACTGGCAACAGCACACTAGCACAGTACTGTGTTTTATCAAGGGCTTTGGATAATGATAACTGAAATACAAGATCATCCTTGACCTTGAGCACAAAATTTGTAATATATACTATAGAGTGAGAACATGATAAATTAAAAAGTCATTGAGGAGGTGTTCTTATGGAGCAGGCATCAAACATTGACAATTTATAAACAATGTGAGCATCCATAAAACTGATTGGCCAAGTATGCTACAGAGATTAGACTCAGAGAAAGAGGGATACCCGTAATCAAGCCAGGTAGTTTCTAGTATTTGAAACAAGATTCGTAGTATGGGCAGAAATAGTCAAAGACTGTTTTGACTATTCCTGTTTCGGACCTAGGCTCTGGGCTTAAGCTTGGCAGGGTAACCCCTGTGTTCTGCACCTGTTTGGCAGGATCCTTTTTTCTAGTATTTGAAACAAGATTCGTGGTATGGGCAGAAATAGTCAAAGCCTGTTTTGACTATTCCTGTTTCGGGCCTAGGCTCTGGGCTTAAGCTTGGCAGGGTAACCCCTTGTTCTGCACCTGTTTGGCAGGATCCTTTTTTTTCAAGTGGTAACACAAATTATCACCAATTTGGTTTGTTTTTCAGATATGTTACAGGGGCTGATGTTTTGAGTAATGGTCTAGAACAACAAATTACAAACTGAATGTGTGGAGACAGAGGGAGGTGCTAGGAAGGTGGCATAGATTCCTCGCCAACTGCCATTCAGTCAAAAGGATGTCACGGTGCGACTGTAAAATGCTTCTATTACAACTAGAATAGTACAAACATGCAAATGACCACATCTCCTCCAAGAAAATAAAATCCACCTGTCACTCTTCAGATACACCATCATTAAGTTTTGACTTCGTGAGGAGCATTCCATTTCCGTAAGGAGTGTTTTGGCCTGTCCCAGTCAGCAGATAGTGTTGTCTAAAAAGTGTACCTATGAGCTGCTGATAGGCACAATAACAAAGCCTTGCTTTGCAGCAATTAGTGGTGCTAACAGAGCCACAGAGCAGTGTTGTAATTAGACCTACACGCTATGGCACTACAAGCTGGGTTCATTTCATTTCAAAAACTGAACAGGCATTAAAGTCCATGGGCGAAGCTTTCAGGTTTTGATCAGTGAGTAACTTCAGGGAAACATGTTGCACACAAATCACTGAGCTATCGCTGTAGGATGTACCATATCTAACCGTACGTGGCTGCAATATAACAAACCAGCTGAGATACGCAGCGATCAATAGCCCTGGTGTGAACCGAGCACAGCAATATCCACGCCAACACCAATAAGATCCAATCCACAATGGTATGCTTCTGATGGTAAGCGTCAATGCAGCAATGCGGACCCAATCATCCAACCCCAACAACTATAAACACGGGCGAGCGGCGGGTCAAAATGGCCGGCACCGGCGCAATGCGCGCCACCTCCGGTACCGAATCTCTAGCCGTGTCCAGGACGAATCGACAACACAACGGCGCCCGAGCAGCAGAGAAGGGCGGGGAGCGGGTGGGTACCTGGCTGGCTGGCAGGCAACCGCTCGCTCAGGCCGAGTTCAGCGACGACGCGGGGAAGGGAGGTAGGTGCCGCGGCGGCGAAGACGGCGATCGTGCATTCCCGCATCCCGCTCCGGCTCCCTTCGCTTTTGCTGCGGCGCGGCGGTGGCGGTGGTGCCTGCGCGCGTGCGTGCGGCGGTGGGGCCGGGGGCGTCGGGTCTTGTGCGCCTGTCTCCTTTGGGCGGAGCAGGCCCTGGAAGCAGCGCGGAGGGCCATGGGCCGCGATTGTCGAGCCATGCGCGTCTCAGCCCATGGGCTATCCTTGACAGGGCGACGAATTACAGGGAATTTGAGGCCGTGTGTATCCTCCAAAGGAGTCCCTCCAGTTTCCCTTTGGTCCTTCCTGGGCCCAAATTTTCCTAGGCTGGCCACTGGTGATGAGCTAACTAGTAAAATTACTAGTTTTGAATTCTAATAGTTGTGTTTTATGGAGCAGTGAACTAACAACTAGTTGACTATTAAATTAGTTTTTAATCCATTCGATTAGATTACCTGTTTGGATGCTTGTGAACTAATCAATAGTCAACTGTTAGTCCATGAGATCCAAACAAGCTCTAAATGTAGTCGTGTGTTACTTCGACAATGGCCTGTGTAAGCCTCATTTCCTTGCAGTTGTGCTTTTGCATGCGTCAGTGTTTTGTTATGTAAGTTAGATTGGTTGAGGTCTCTCGGGGTGAAACCCATCGTCCCAACCATCATACATGGCGGACCCAGCATGGGAGCTCAGCCCCGGAGCCCCCCTACACTCATGTCATATTGTCTTTTGAAGCCTCCTGAAGTTCTCTCTATAAATTTTGTAGATATGAATGAAGAAAATCAAGGTGAAAGAAGAATAAAAAGTGTAGTTGAGTACTTCATAGCACTCCACGTGCACGTGTATACCCGTTTGCTTCACTAGTTGACACCTTTTTTTTTTGGAGGGGAACCCAGACACCTCTATTGCCTGGATGGGTGAATGTGTGAGGAAGAAGACCCACACTAGATCAGTGGCCCACGTTAGATGATTGGGTCGTTGTGCCACTCTCCCCCGTTCATCTTGCTCTCGCGGCCTCGCCTTTTCATCCCCACCACTAGTCCACCACTACTGGTGCTATCGGTCTGTGTCACGGGCGTCTTCTTCCTCTGCCTCCTTTGATGATGCTTACCCTGGCTGGCGGGCTCTATTCAAAAATCATTTGGCCCACTAGGCCGCTTCAGTCAGCTCGTCCTCGTGGGCCGGACGTAAAGGAATCATGGGCTTGCCCGTCGTGACGCTATCGTTGTTGCTTTTTTTTTTCTCGTTGGGATTGGAATTAGACATGGCATGAAGTGCGGTCAAGATTCAGGAACAGGAACGCCCCGTTGACTGCCATTACACACATCCTTTGCTTTCAATCCAAGCGGGAGTGGAATTTTCATCCCGAGGCCTGTTTGATGCAACGGGTGTGTTTAGTTCCCGCAAAATTCGAAAGAAAATGTCACATCGTGTCACCTCAGTGTACTATAGTATTTTGTTTTTATTTGGTAAAAATTATCCAAACTTTGCGTAACTAGACTTAAAATGTTCGTCTCGTAAAGTACAACAAAACTGTATAATTAGTTTTTAATTTTATCTATATTTAGTACTTCATACATATGTCGGTATTTTGATGTGACGGATGATAGAAATTCTGTATAGCGAATTTTAGGATGATTTCAGGGGATCTAAACACAGCCAACAAGTCGATCTTTTTTTTCCTCTTTTTTTTAGTTTGCCCTTCAACGGACCCGTCGGCTGTGGGCACAGGCCAGTCTGCATATGCAACTCTGCTTTTGCGTTGCCAGTGCTCCCTGCGGCGCCGGCATCCCTGTAGATGACGCGACGCCGAGCGGCAAGGCAGCACACGCGGTGCCAGTCTTTCCTGTACGTATCCGCTCACAACGCCGGAGAGGAGATCGGGTGTGTTGAGATAACGCGAATTTCGAACGAAAATGTCACGTCATGTTATCTTAGTACTGTAGCATTTTATTTGTATTTGATAAAATTTTTTTAAATTTTACGTAACTAGACTCAAAATGTTCGTCTCGTAAAGTATAACAAAACTGTGTAATTAGTTTTTAATTTTATCTATATTTAGTACTCTATGTATGTGCCGATATTTTGATATGACGAATGATAGTAATTCTGTATAGTGAATTTTAGGGTGATTTTGGAGGAACTAATCACAGCCATCGACGCTGTGTGGCCGGCGGTTCAGGTTTCAGGTTCAGGACATGGGCGCATGGACGGCGTCAGAGTAATGTTCAGACTTGAGCGGCGGTGAGCAGAGGCAGAGCTGCAGAGGCCTCTCTTTCCTTAAAAGGCAGCCGGGCCTCGTTTACAATCATTCAAAACTTATAATTTTTTCACTCTCTCTTCGTCACTCAATATTTAGCTACTTGTATGGAGTATTAAATGTAGCTAAAAAAATAATTAATTACACAGTTTAGTTTAAAATCACGAGATAAATCTTTTAAACCTAGTTGGTCAATAATCAGACAATATTTATCAAATAAGATAAAAATAATACTATTTATCGGGTTTACTTTTTTTCCAATCTAAACGAGGCCCCGGAGTTGAAGACTCCAACAGAGCACCACAGAGATCTGGCGGGTGATGACCGCCGCGCCGCTGACTGATCCGCCATTCCGACAGCATCCACTGTCACGGCTTATCCTCTTGCGCTGTCAGATCGCTCACTGTTTAGGTCACAGCACAGCACACGGTTACTGCTGCCACCTGCCGCTTGCCTCTAGTGTGTGTGAAACTGTGAACGTGATCCGTCTGTTTTGGCGCTGCCGGGTCGCAGGGAGGAACTCGGATGATCGGCTGATTGCGCCCACAGCCCGCTAGTTTCTTGGTGGATGTTTTGTGTTTCGGGCCCGATGCTTTGCTGTGGAGGTTATCATCTGCAGCTTCGTTGGTAATACTGAGATTATCGCAGATCTTTTTTTATCAGCTATGTGTACATCTATTGATCACTCTCCAATACGGGATATCCCTGGTCTAGAAAAAAAGCAAGATAAATGAGACGACGAACGCCAGACCCATCATCACTATCATGATCATAGGTGGATTTGGAAGACACAAGCAGGGTGTAGGAGTACTGCATAGTGCATCCGCATCTCCATTCTGCAGGGTCTAGTATACGAATCAGTAGAGTACATGCATCATGTATGATGAGCCCATCTATAGCTCCATATATACTCACATTTGGCCATTTGGGCACTTTGGGGCGTGTTTGATTTCATGGCCCTTGGGGGCTTAGCCGGCTGGCCAGGCTGTGCCTGGCTAGAGCCTAGCTCCGGCGATACAATGCTCTTGTTTGATTGTCATGTCCCGAATGAGCCAGGTTAGATTGGGATTGTGTTTGATTTGTTGTACAAATAGATAGGATAACCTTGCATCAAGAATATGGTGACTTTACCCTTCTTCTTTCACTTGTTGTCATTCCATCGAGCACCTGCTAGGCGGCGGCAAGACCTTCCATCCATGCCGTCGGGATGCACAACCCCGATGGTCCCGCCACCTCCAACTCCTCGCACAGCAGGTCCTGGTCGCGGCAGCTGCCGGCGCGAGGACGGGCGTGGCGCCGACACGGGGACAGGCGCTGCCGCCGGCGCGGGGACGGGGCGCACCTGCTCTGTGTCAGCGGCTGCCGCGTGCTGGTCCTCCACCGGCCGTTGGCCCTGCCTGGCCGCCGGCGCGGGGACGGGGCAGCAGGTCCTCGCACCTCCAACTCCTCGCATAGCAGGTCCCTGTCGCGGCAGCTGCCGTCGCGTGCGCATGGCCGCGGGGAGGAGGCGCGGCCGCCGGCGCGAGGACGGAGCGCGGTGCCGGCGCGGGGACGGGGCACAGCCGCCGGCGTGGGGACGGGGCGCGGTCGCCGGCGGGGGCACGAGGCGCGGTCGCCGGCAGGGGGATGGGGCACGGTATATGACGCGAGGACAAGACGAAGAAGAAGAAGGGGTGAGAGTCGGGAGGTGAGTTGAACGGCCCAAGAGGCCAAAACGAGCCTGGCTCCAGAGAAACGCAATCCTGAAGCGTTTCCTGGGAGCCCAAAGAGTGTTTTTTGCATCTGCAGAGCCTGGCTCGCGAGTGGGCCCAAGAAATCAAATACGCGAGCCTTCATCTGGGGAGCTCGGGCCACCGATTGTGGCCCAAATCAAACACGCCCTTGAAAGCTCTCACCTGTCTGTATCATTAGGTTTTTATTAATTAGGTGCGACTGCGAGTGGTTGGCAAGGAATTAGCAGCCTGCCCGGCACGATTTTGTTCGTTCCAAACTGATCAAAGGCGGGACGTTTCAGATTTCAGGGGACGGAGTTTCTCTGTACATAAAACATCACGATTTCTCTACATTTTCTTCTCCCCAGCCACCCGCCTCTTGCGTGAAACAAACGTTCCTCGAGTTCCTCTTTTTTACGTTCTCCTGCAATCTACGAGCACAGGCAAGCTAGAGCAGGCACGGTACAAAAATGTCTGCTCAGTTCAGACTTCAGAACCCGAGCCTGCTGCTTTGCATTTGCATGACATCGTCAGAGTCGATGGAGCAGTCAAATTCAGGTCACATTTAGAGCGAGACAGCGCACGGTTTCACGGCGAAGACGTCTGATCTCACACCAATACCAGCAAGCACAAAGACTACTAGGGAAGGACTCCGATGAAGGTCGGCAATCTTCCGGCAGCGGCCGTCTGCTGACGACACGCTGCCCAGCCGCCTCGTCCCGTCCGTCCGTCGTCTTCGCCTTCACGTTTGCTTCGGGAGCTGCGCCTCCTGATCGCCCTGTACACAAACAATGGCGTTCTCGTCAGTAGCTGAAGCGCAGCGACGTTGCGGGATTGCGGGGCTGCAGGACTCTCCGATCGTCCTTTACCTGTGTCACGCCACGGACTGGCGGATGCTCTGCTTCTCCTGGCCGCGCAGGAGCAACCGCCGCCGCCGCAGCTTCCATCTGCCCAGCCGGCGCGGTGCCAATGCTGGCGCCGGCGCCAACCATGTGAGCGAACGCCGCGGGCATCGAGGGAATCCCCTGCCCCGGCACGCCGAACATGGCTCCCGGCGGCGGCATTGCCATGGGCGGGCACGGGAAGTGCGGCGCGCCCAGCCCCATGCCCATGCCGTAGCCCAGCCCCATGCCCAGGTGCGGGAAGTGCGCGTGCGCCATGGGGTGGTGGTGGTGCAGCGGCAGCGCCTGCATGTGCTGGTGCATCGCCGGCGGCGGCATCGGCATGCACAGCCCGGTGCCCATCGACATCATCTGCACCTGCAGCTGCAGCGTCTTCAGGTACTCGATCGCTTCCTCCAGCATCGACGCCTTGTCGATCTGCACATGCAACACAAGCCAGATGATTGATGGTTTCCTCAGCGGTTCAGCACATCGACGACGACGAAGCAGCTCGATCGAGTGGAAGCAGAGCAGACAGAGACGGACCTTGTTGCAGTTGGGGATGAGCTCCTGCAGCGCGCGCATCTTCTCGTTGATCCGGTCTCGTCGCCTCCTCTCCGACAGGTTGTGCACCTCGGCGGTGCGGCTGCGCTTGGCGCTCCGCGCCGCCGACCTCCTCGTCTCGCCGAGCTCGTCGTCCAGGTCCTGCAGAGCAGACAGAGACAGGTGGGCGTTCAAATCAGGCAGGATACAGGAAACCGCTGCAGTGGCAAGTGTGGTCGGGCATGCCATCGCTACCTCGTCCGGACTGACGGAGCCGTCCGCGGCCAGGTGGCTGCTCCTCTTGAGCTGGCCACGGTCACCATTGCCGGAGCAGACCGAAGAGGTGGTCACCGCGGCCGCTGCATCGGGTGGTCTTGCCTCTGGTTGCGTTGACCGGGGTTGAGCTACCATCTCTCCACGGCGGCTATCTGGGAGTGGGAGCATAGGCGCCGGCAGCGGAGGAGGAGGTGGAGGTGGTGGTGGAGGTGGAGCCGGTGTCGCCGCTGCTGCCGCCGTGGCGGCGCGCGGTGCCTTGGGCGGCTGCAGCCACGCCATCCTCTGCTCGGAGAACAGCGGCGTGCTCCGCAGCCGGTTCGTCGTTGCCGCCTGCACGACCGTGGACTCGACGGGCTGGCTCGCGGTCGCGGCGGCCTGCGGCCGCTGGAGGGGCCGCGAGAAGAAGGTGAAGTTCACGACGCCCTCACCGGCGGCGGTGCTGGGCGCGGCCAGCTTGGCGGTCTCGGGCGGCGGCGGCGCGGCCGGGACGACGGCCGCGGCGTGGGAGGCCGCCACCGGTGGCGCGGCCACCTCCGGCTCCGAGTACTCGGACAGCAGGCTGGCGCAGTACTCCGGGGGCAGCGGCGCCGTGTCGGCATCGCCGTCGTCGACGACGGGGCAATGCAGCCACGGCACGGCGGCGTCGTCGTCGTTTTCGTCATGGACGACGGGGAGGCCGCCGAGGCCGAGCCCGCCGGCGCCGTGCATGCCCAGCGGGACGGGGTTCACGGCGTCAGCGGCGTGGCGCTTGAGCTCCTGGGACCTGCTGCTGCCGGCAGCGCTACAGGTGAAAGGCTGGAACAACGGCGGCGGCGCAGCTGGCGCCCTCCGCAGCGCCGGGCCGTGGTCCCACAGCAGCTCGGCCAGCTCGTCGCCGGGCCCGGTCCTACAGACGGAAATCGAAACGAGCATCAGAACAGAATCCGTAGCTGGATGGAACCAAGCAAGAAGGAGAAATGGCGCGGGCAGTGACTGACATGAGTGGGCGGCGGGGCGGTTGGCGCGGCGACAGGTGGAGGAGGATGGAGCACACACGCGGCGCGGACGGGCAGAGGCGCAGAGCAGAGAGGATAGGAGTGGGAGCAGTAGCAGGAGGGGGATGGGAGGAAGGAGAAGAGATGCTGCGGTGCCGGCAGGAGCAGTTAAGGAAGGCGACGCGGCACCTACTACCGCCGCAGCAAGCAGCAGGAGCCGAGGACGAGGAGGCGTCGCCGTTCCCCCGTGATGGGTTTCCAAGAAGCGGATGGGTACGGGAGGTGGGGGCGCGACGGCAACGGCGGGCGTCGGATGCGCTTGGCTCGGGTATCATAATTATATATCCGATGTCCGATAGTACACAAAACACTTGTTTCCCACTTGCAAACAGGGAAACAGCTGCTCATTGGCAGTGGCAGGCGCCAGTGGACAGTGGCGAAGCCAACTCTAAATTTATGAAAGAAATATATAATTTGATACCAATACATGATAAAAATTTAATTAGTTGTGGTAAATTTGTTTTTTACCCTGTGCCCATGTACCAGGCAAAGTGTATGCGGCGTCGCCCCTGCATGTGGATAATTAACTTTTACTAGATCTGAACATCTGATAAAGCTCGTCAATCATGATGAAACCTGCATGGAATTTAGCTCGAGTTAAGTTTTTGCACGTATTTTTAGGTATTTGACAATAGCTCTAATGTCTTGCTCTTTGAGGTGTTGATGTTCACGTTGATGTCTTGTTAGTGATCACTTGATGTTCACGCTGTCTTTTGTCAAACCTATCCGTGTATCCAATTAAACTAAATATTACAAATTACAATAGTGCAATTGATCATGTTGTCGTACAATCACCGTAATCAAATATGGCCTTGGCTATGTGTCATTTTCCTTTGTAGACAAAGAGAGATAGGAGTAATTGGACACATAGAGTATGGTGCGTGGGTCCATCAATCCGCTACCCTTTCCACAATTGGAGGTTGGCATGCGTGTGCCCAACCTATTGGCCACTCTAAGTAAGCACAAAGTTAAAGCTGCTGTAGGCCATTTCAATTTTCACCAACGTTATAGGCCTTTCCACAATCTACTATTATGAAATGAAACATGAAAAATATTATTGGCAGAAATAGGTTTGGTAGTAGTGGACAAGACGACGCCTAAGTCTTCTCATGCACATATATATTGTGGTAAACTCGCAATACTAAAAATGATTCTCTTATTTTTTTTATTTTGTAAGGTGTATTTTTATTTGTTTAGAGACGTCGTGCCTTGAATTCAAAAGGTTGGTTGTGTTTATGGCCATCCCTAGAGATGCCCCCGATTTTCTTTAGTGGTTGGTAACACCAGACACCTCTAGAAAATAGAGGCATTAATTTCTAGAGGTCCTTGAAAAAAAAACAAACTACCTCTAAAACCAAAGTTCTAGAAATCAATTTATAGATGCAGTTAGCTATCCCCACTCTTAAAATATAGCTTAAAGAGATATGTAACCTTACAGTTAATGATTTTTTTTCGTTTGAAACCTTTTAGATCCTAAAATTATGTCTTAAAATTTTAAGATTTTGGCTCCACTAATAAAATGGCATGGAACATAGGAGCGTGCTACTCGTGACCGTAGGAAACTACTAAAAATTAAGGATAACGCTGCTGCAGTGGCAGTTCCGATAGCCCCTACGGCCTAATACGCGACGGCCAACCTTTGTTCGTGAAAGTTCCACAGAAATTTCGCATCTTGACCCTATCTGGCTATCGTGGTTGACGGTTCATATATCTGATCATCCCACTTTCGTCGGCTCATGGTGGCGGCGCCGCGAGAGGGTATGGTAGGACGTCGTCTGGACTCTGGAGCACATCAGCACAAAGATGCTATATATATAGCGGATACGCAGCTATAAGAAAGACTAGCTTAGCTGCTTCTTCCCGTCACATGCAATGCTTGTAGGATGCCACTGCCGCACTCTGCTAATGATTGATGTGGATTATTGAAAGATAAAGAAGAATATATTATATTGCATTGGAGGCTTGCTTCCTACCCACTCAATAAAACGCACGGTGTGATTTGTTATTTCCGTGTCTCCAATCCTTGGAGCAGCGCCCTGTCTTGCGAAATTATTGATGTATCCTTAATTTATTTTGTTTGTTACTTTTCCTATCATATATTTTAAGGGATCGACATCATAAGGGCATGAGCAATATAATGGACCAAGTAGTCCATATAGATGCATCTAAACACATGTGTTTTAAAAAAGTTATTGTTTTGCCACCAAAATTCTGAATCTTAATTAAAAGAACTCGATAACGTGGGTCTAAATGCACCTAAGCTGAGTTGTGACTAATACGTGTTTTATAGGGATAAATTGATGTGACATATGGTTGGTTGCTAAAACTTAGGTAAGCTAAAGTTTTGTCAGCCATTTGGTTTGTTACCAAAATTTACCAATACCTCACAATTGGCATGCCAAATCCGCAACAAATATATATTTGCTCAAGTTTTACCAACTTTGTTGCCAAATCTTGAACATGATAAATTTTGGTAGCCAACTAATCAAGGCCTAATTGGTCTCAATATGAATGCCTGCATGTCTTGGCCTCACCGCCCCAAGACTTGTTCTATGGAAGAGTATGGTGTAAAGGATATTCATAAAGATTAAGGACACACTATAAGCAGATGTAGGTTGTAGTTGTGGTGACATTTTCTTAGTAGTGTGTACTAGGCTTTTGTTTCTCTTTGGTTGCCCTATCAAAGGAGGTCCACGGCAACTTAAAAGAGTCGAAGTGAGAGCATTCTTATGCGTAATGTGGCTAACTCTCGGCAGAGTTGAAGGTGGCTAACTCTTTGTCAATTGGTCCGAAGTATCATAGAAAGGGAATTATAAGGGCATGCGTCGTGTCCTTTGACTAGCTATTGTAGGAATCTCATAGTACAACGCCATCGTATGATCAGGCTGGTCTTTCAGGGGTGAGTAGATCATCCAATGATTATTGCATTTACTGGTCTTGTCGAATGGGTACCAGTCTCTTATATATATATATATATATATACCCCTAGCTTATTATTTAGAGCTGCTTTTCTCCACTCCATTGTTCCCAACAGTTGTAGAAAGGTTAGTGAAGCATTCAGAGAATCACACAAACCAAAAAAATATGATGATTGAGTATTACCCTTGGTTTCTTAAGTTAGAAGCTTGAAGACTTGTTACTTATAGTATTTGTCAGCGCCAGTCTAGTTGAGGATTTGGATGATTTCATTCTACCATTTGTTCTATGGTGTCTCGAGCACTTTGAACATACTCCTAGAGCATAGCATACCGACATGGCCCGAGGCATCCTGAGCCCGTGCGAGCGCCGGGCTGTCCAACGGAACAAGGCCTTTAAAAAGCATGGGGCCCATGATTTACTAGGTACCTCTATGTATAGTAATTATGGACTTCTTTTGAATTAAAAAATCAACAACAACTGTATTTTTTTGCCCATAAATGCGGCATTCTACAACATATGAGTTCACGACTCCACCATGACTGCTACTTTGTTTGGGAGACAAAATGGACACAACAAATCCGATTCTTTTTCTTGTAAGTACGCTTCATCGCTATGCCTTCCTCTTCCTTTTTATTTGACATCTGCACCGTCCCTTGTTGTGGCTGAAGACCCGGTACCAATCCTAGATAGAAGACATAAACATGGAGGCCACAAAAACGTGACTTGTCAAGACTCTAGAACACTTTACCATGTAGCCATAGGTCGGAGCATGCGAATTGAGAAGTAAAAGTGTACTACAATTCTTCTATACCACTATATTTTACAATATATGTAAAATACATGATATATGTCGTTATTATTTTTATGTTTTAGTACTAGAGATTATGTGTCCACTTATGTTTTCGTACAGGGCCTCCCATTTTGCCGGGACGCTGCCGACGTGGCACATATAATGGTGTTGGCCATCCTTATCAAGTGTGTTCGGAAGCACGTGCTAGCCCATGTGTATAGTAACAGAGTTTTCATGGAGCGAGATGGAGGGATGGACGCGGTGAACGCGTCACATCGGAGTCCGGACGATGACTCACGACTCATATATATCATCTGGGTCACCACCGGGTGGTTTAGGTTTGTGCTAGAAAATAAACCGCGCGCGACGTGGAAGAGGCGAGGCCTTGCGACTTTACAGGCCAATAGCGATCGAGGAGCGAGAGAGAGAGGTGGACGTGTCAGATTAGCAGCTGTACAACATACGTGTGTGGTGTGTGACGATGGCTAGCTCCAGCAGCATCGATCATTCTGTCCCCCTGTTTTGAAGCTACGGTGATTAAAAGGTGAACCAGTCTATCACATTAGACGTTCGTAGTAGTACCTGTGGAAACTAATCGATCGGTTAATTCCCTATCAACACAAACGTGTGCCCGTCGACTTGCCCGGACAGCCACAGCGTCGACGTGCCCGGACAGCCACAGACCATCACTGCTAGCAGTGTCGTCGATCGCTAGCTCTAGTGCAGTGTTTAATTTCGCCTCGTCACAACCGTGACTGTGACCCTGGTACAGGAAGATCTATCTCTCACACGCCTCACGCAGCAGCAGAGATGCAGCTACGTCTCACGCTTGCTCAACACAAGACGAAACCGGCCAGAGATGCCGGCAAGGGTTAGTCGTCGTCGTCGACTCGTCGTCCTGGCGTGGACGTCTCCTCCGTGCTGGTGCTCTCTCAACCAAGAGCTAGCGTGCACGGTACACACGGCCGGCGCAGCGCCGTGCGCGTGCGGGGCGTGCGGTGCTTCACGTGGGAGCGCCACCTGAGTGCCGCCGTGGTCGCTGGTTGTCTCAGTCGCCTGCATGGACCCGGCGGCGCCGGATCGGAGGCGATCGAGGATGAGAGATACCGAGGCGATCGATGACTTAGCTAGCTGTTTGTTCCTATTCCTCGTACCTGATCGACCGTCCCTCTCCGGTCGTCATGGTCGCTTTCGATCTAGCTTTTCCATGGCGAACTGATGGCTCACCTCGGTTCATTCTCCTTCGTCCGCCACTTGTACGCCCTAGCTCATTATTATCCTAGTACGTGTTCCAATTTCCAAAGCTAGCTTGCCTCGTCATCGTCACAGGACGGAGGACACGCTTGCTCATCCGATGATGATGGCGGCCGGTGTGGCTTGCTTGTCTGTCGCCGTCGTGGCAGGCACCACGAGCCGCCGGGAAAAGGGATCGGACCAAAGGAAGCCGGTCGATCTCTGTTCGACTGTTCCCGAAGCAAAATATCTTTAGGTAGTTTTTTTTTTCACGTATATACTCTGCTTTTATTCGTAGAACTTCAATTGTTCCAATGCAAATCCACATTAGGAAGCCCTGCCAAACACCCCGTATATATATGTAGTACTCCTTTAGCACAACACGGCATGGCATGGTCGATGGTGTGCATACGACTCAGGGGGACATGGATGTTAGCCCTTCTCTGACAACTTCGCCGACCGAACGGGGTGATGGACGTGGTGAAATGCACATCGGAGTTACGACGACGACTCATCCAGGCCAGCCAGCCCCGAGTGGTTTAGGTTTGCGCCAGAAAAAATGAACTGCATGCGACGTGGAAGCGGCCAGGCCTTACGACGTTCCAGGCCAGTAATAGTAACAACGGACATCGTCAAGTTCGAGTCGTGATCGAGGAGCGAGACGAGAACTTGTGGTTATGGGCGTGTTTGTTTCGGGCCAAAAGGGGTTGGCCGAGCCCATCAGCTGCAAGCGCTCGTGTTTGATATTGTTTGCTCCTCCCTCAGCCAGGCCTGTGGCGTGTATTTTTTACTCTCTCTCTTGGCTCTGGCCAAACACTCCTCACTTTTGTCCTCTCTCGGCCTGGCTCTGGCGGCGCGCGCGCGGGGGAATCTCGGCGTCGGCGGGGAGCTCTGGCGGGCTCGCGCGCTACGCGGGAAGTTTCCGCGCGCTCCTTGCCCGTCGAAATCCGCTGCCTATAACTACCCCCTTCTCCCTCCCTCACTTCTTCTGCTATCCCGATTCCACTCCCGTTGAGGTACCGACAGAGGTGTTGAGGTCGTGGTTGCCGGCGCTAGGGTTGCCTTCCCTGGGCTTCTTCTCCGTTGACCTGTTGCGGATCTGCGTCCAGGCGGCGCGGCTCCCTCTGCTGTGGGGCTCCGGTGAGGCGGTCTTCTTCCTTCTACTTCTCCATCTCCGAGCTGCTGTGGTGCTGTCTGACTGTCCAGATCTGCAACTTCTTCACCCCCCCTCTCCGATTTGAGCTATAGTGACTCTCTCCGGTCCACCCGAGGTGAAATCCATAATTTTCCCCATTGCTTTGTCTCTAGGGTTACACATTTTGCTCAGATATGTGGTTTGCTTCATCCTGTTGAGTTAATGATGCTATACACTGTCTGATTTAATCCTTGTATACTTGTTCTTGTTGTTGTTCATGTTCATCTTGTCGTTATTAATGATGCGCAGTTACAAATGCTCATTTTTTAAACTGTTCTTGCCTTTGGCTCTTGTTGTGTCACTGTCATGGCTCATCATGTTTGTCGGCTGGGTTTACATGCACTTCTTGTTCACAGTCTATTCTGTTGTTGTCTCTGCAATTGTTCTGTTGCTTGCCATGGTCGATGATGACAATCCTATGAGCACAGGGAGGCAAAGTTTTGATTGCAGCCGTGCTTAATCATAATGAAATCACACACTACCATGTAGAGGCCAGCCAGGGTCTATTAAAATTATTTACACATTTTTAATGCATGTAGATGGATGCAAATGCTCAGAACTTGATGATGGCTAGGCAAGCCGCTGGAATGGTTGCTGTTATGGTTTGCTTTGTGGTCATTAGGCTTAGAAGGATCAGTGGTCATGAGTTAGTTCCTTATGGCCCTAGGACTCATGCTGCAAGGCATAGGCAGAGCACATTGATGACGATGTACAATTACAATGACACTGAATGCATAGCTATGCTACGCATGAGAAGGGTTCCATTTTTTTCTTTATGCAACCTTCTTAGAACTAGAGGCCTTGTCCCTGAGACAGCAGGCTGTCCTATTGAGGAACAGGTGGCAATGTTCTTGCATGTTGTTGGTCACAACCAGAGGTTTAGGGTTGTTCATCAAAACTTTAGAAGGTCCATTGAGCATGTCAGTAGAATCTTTCACCAAGTCTTGTATGCCATTGGTGAGCTAAGGGCTGATTTGATCAAGCCTCCTTCCACTGCCACACATCCAAAGATTCTGGGTAGCCACAGGTGGTTCCCTTTTTTTAAGGTAATTGCTTATCAGTTCACATATGTTCTAGGTACCATAAATTGATTCACTTGTCCTTATGCAAGTTGGGTGCTTTGTGTAGAATGTTGTTGCTGCCATTGATGGCACACATGTGTTGGCAAGGGTGCCTAGAAACATACAACAAGCCTTCAGGGGTAGAAAACAAAGCCCCACACAAAATGTGATGGCTGCAGTGAACTTTGACCTCAAGTTCACATATGTTTTAGCTGGCTGGGAGGGCTCAGCCCATGATGCACTAATACTGGCTGATGCCATCCAGAGAAATGATGGTTTCATTGTCCCACAAGGTAACTAAATTAGTTAGCACATGCACTTTGGCACTACTTGTGCACCCAGTTCACACTTTCACACTACTTGTCCATCACTTGTAGGTAAAATATACCTGGTAGATGCTGGATATGCTTGTAGGACTGGTTTTTTACCTCTTTATAGAGGTGTTAGATACCACTTGAGTGAGTTTGGAAACAGAAATCATCCCACAAATGCCAAGGAGTTGTTCAACCTGAGGCATTCTTCACTTAGGGTGACTGTGGAGAGGGCTTTTGGTGCATTAAAGGGAAGATTCAGGATTGTTGACAACAAATCTTTCCACAAATACAAGACCCAAGTGAAGCTTATCATTGCTTGTTGTATTCTTCACAATTAGATCATAGGGTTTGGCACTGATGAATATGTCCCAGTTGAGGAGGGTTTTGAGGGTGGCCTGCCTGAAGAAGAAGAGGAAGAGGTTCCCCTAGAGGAACCTGCAATGGTCAATGTGAGAGATGAGATCTGCAATGCTATGTGGGCTGCTAGGGGCACTACTAGGACTTGATTCTGTTGCATTTCAATCATGAGTAAAATAATTTGTTAGACCCTGGATATGGAACTCATGCTGTGTATAGCTTATGAACTATTTGTACGGTATGTCTGAGACCAATGACTTGATTCTGTTTACTCTTCATTACTGTTGTATGAGTAATCAGCATGCTTAATTATTTGCTTCTGCCAAACTTTATCTTCTGTGTGCTCATATTAATAGGATGGCTGCTATCAATCCTGCTGCCAATGTGGTGCAAGCTGCTGGTGCAGTTGCACAGGCAGCTGTAGGAGCTGCCCTAGATGATATTGATGTGTTTCAGCTTGCTGGGCAAGTAGCTGATGCTCCTGCAGTTGCTGTTGCTGCTGCTGGTGGGCAGCAACCCCCTATGAGATGGAACAACAACACATCTGGCTTCATCCTTAGAAGGATGGCCCAGATTGTGACTGATGGTTCCAGGACTGACAAGACCTACAAGAACAAGGATGTCAATGCTGTTGCTAAGGCCCTTAGAGATTACAGTGGCTTGGTTGTTAGCCAGACCCAGGTTTACAACCATTTGAGGAAGTGGAAGCAAAAGTGGGCTAAGATTACTAAGCTTAAGGACCTTAGTGGTGCCTTATTTGATGATGATGTGAATGCCATAATGCTTGATCAGGACCACTATCTTGGTCACTGTAAGGTATAAAGGATCTAAGCCCACTTTTGCTAAACTCCACTATCTACTTGTGTGTTAACTGCTCATCTCCTAAACCTTTCTACAATGACTGCAGGACCATCCTAAGGATGCTAAATTCCTTAACACCCCCATCAGGTTCTACTCTGAGATGGAATCCATCTTTGGTAGCACCTTGGCAACTGGTAGGTTTGCCTTGGGGTCCAGTGATCCTTTGGGGGTCAATAATGCTAATAGTGTGGCAGCTGACCTTGAGTGTGAGGACTTCTCTTGTCCTGCTTTTGAGGCCAAGCCTACCTTTGAGGTGGGTGAGGGAAGCAAGGCCACTGCTCCTGCCAGTGCCACTGCTGGTATGAAGAGGAAGAGAGGGAACTTCAGTGAGGAGGAGATCATGATAATGACTAACATGACTGATGCTGTTAACAATATGGCAAATGCTATGCTCAAGACTGGTGCTGCCCATGTGGATCCTGACCTCTACCTAGCTGTCATGGAGATGCCTGATTTCTCCATTGAGGCCTTGATTGTAGCCTACACTCATCTGCTTGAGAACAAGGCTGTTGCCACTGGGTTCCTCAGCATGTCAACCCCCCACAGGGCTGTTTGGCTACAAACCTACTTGGCAAAGAACTACTGCATGTAGTTCTGCCTTTGGGTTGGACAAGGACAAAGAGGGGTTTGACTGTTGAGAAGTAAAGTTCCTCCAGCCCCCTCCCCCACTCTCTTCTCTTTTGGTTTTCCTTTTGCTAGACCTGTGCATGGTAGATGGATGACCAGCACCTGTCCTTTTGGGTTTGCATAGCAGGAGGGTGGCTAACCATAGATGATCATCTGTGACCTGGTAAGTGGTGAACTAATGGTCATTGTAGTAGTGGTGAACACATTTGAGAACATTTTATTGCAGCCTCTGTTGGTTGCTTGGACCTTTTACTTTGTTAGTCTAGTAACTTGCAAATGTTGTGATGCAGCTCAGTTATCATATCTATTTGGTAAGATGGTTACCTATTGTCATTGCTTTGTGGCTAGGTGATGCTATGGGTTGATGGCTGTGTAAGATGGTACCAATGTTGTTGGGCACGGTTTTGAATCCATTTGATGGGTTCCTAGGATTAATACTTTGGTTTGATGGTTTATGGCCAATGATGTGCACCCTTTACTGAGCTATCTGGTAGCTGCAACTTGTTTCTGAACCTCTTACCACTTTTTTTTATGTCTGTCATCAGCCAGTGGAACAGGATCAGTCCCATGCAACACTAGCTCAATGCTATGTGATGGCAGTCACTGATCTTGGGCACGGCTGGTTGATAGTCATGTCTCTGAGTTTTCTGATCTTGTTTTGTTCTAGCAATTGCAGCTACCAATGATGCATGTCTTATGCAAAGAACTGAGGCCTATGTTGTTTTCGTGTCCAATGATGTCAATTTTCATTCTTACATACCAAGCTAGAGCCATTCTTGATCAAGTGCCTCTGCCACTTTCTCCTGTGAATGAAGGCTGTGGTAAGAATATCATCATTATCATTGTTCTGGTGCTGGTGTTTGTTCCTTGGAACAAGCTGTCGAGGTGTTGCTACTATAATTGAGGTTATTTTATGGCCGATGATGACAATAAACCATCATTTGATCTATCTGTTACTTTCATATCTAAAAATGTGGACATCCAATTTGTCTGAGTCCTTATTACTGAACTTATAACTGCTTTTGTGTGCCCTGAACTTGCAAAACTATGTGCTGGAACTAGTTTCATTTATGAATATTTGTAAATCTGTTGCATATGAAGTTTTATGGCCAGATTGGGCTTGGCCGAAATCAAACACGATCTGAAAAGGGTAGTTGATGGTAGTTGATGTTGGGTCTGGCTCTTAGGTGCAAATCAAACACAAAAAAGCATAGGCCAGGCTCTACAGCTGCAATGCAAACAAACAATGACAAGGGCCGGTTTTGGCCAGGCCGTGGCTGGCCAGGGCCTGGCTCGCTGGCCAGGTCGCCCGCGGCCACGAAAACAAACACGCCCTATATTAGCAGCTGCGATGGCTCCAGAGTCATAATTCTGTACCCGAACCTCTGTTGGAGCTAGTTATTATAGCACCGGATGAACACGGATATGCATGCAGTATACTATAGTAATATACATGGACAACCTGGCCGCACGACGGCACGACACGAGCACAGCGAGGCATAGCACGACGGGGCACGGCAGCACTACCGTGTCGTGCCTGATGTGTCGTCGTGCCGAGTCCTCGGCCCAGACACGGCGGTTAGCCATGCCGTGCCGTGCTGTCGAGGCAGCCCGGAGTTCCACCTCGTGCCTCCATGCCAACTTGAAGCCACGCGTCGTTGTTGCATACGAAGATGGAGTCGCTCATCGCGCCGTCGTTGTCGCACCGGAGCTCGAGGACACGCCACCAACGCCGCCCCCATGCTTGAGCCAGTGTCGCCAAAGCGGGGATGGTAGCCGGCCAAGTGGCGCCGCCGCGGGGATGCTCCCCGCCCCTCCCCCCTGCAAGGCATGCAGAAGGTGTGCGCGGCTCTGATCCAGGGAGTTCGCTCCACCGCGACGCGACGTCGTCATGCCATTGAGCCACCATGGGAGTATGGGAGGAGGAGGTGCCACCATGGGGACCGTCAGGACAGGAGGAGAACTCGGCCACGGGGAGGATAGAAGATGATGACCTGGCGGCCACAAGCAAAAGGCTACGGGAGTGTTGAAGTGATTTGGGAATTGGAAGTTAGGGTTTTGGTCATCACATACTCTGATCAAATGGCTACGAGATCTTCTAAATCATCTAATGGCTAAGGAATTATCGGACCGTATCGTGCTGCCCAAAAACTGAGCCTTGTCTGGGCCAGCCCGTGGGCTGATATTGCGGCCTAGGCACGGCACTAAGGCCACGGGCCGTGACAGCCATGCTTTTTAGTTCCGTGTCCATGTCGGCTCAGTGGGCCCGGGCCAACTGGACAACTATAACAAGTAACGCGCGCCCAGCAGTGAATATATAAATAAACTTAAAAAGGTAAGTCATTCGGTCATGCCAATCTATCACTTGTCCGGATCGACAGCCACAGACCATGCATCATCACTATTAGCAGTCGTCGACTAGTTCCCGTTCGTTACATCTCTTCGACTGTGACCTAGTACTGGGATCACGTAGCCCCTGGCGCTGGACGTGCTGCCAGCCAGCCAGCCAGCCAGCCAGGCACTATCGATCTGGAACCGTGTCCGAGAGAGGATCGACCAGGGACGACGAGAGCTAGCGAGCGACAGAGCGTGCGTGCAGAGAGGCCGCTACGTCGTCTCGCGTTTGCCCTACACACAAAATCAAACACACATGTATCTCTGCTCTTGGGCTAGCTAGCCGGCCGGCTAGGGTTGGTTAGTCGCCGTCGTCATACGTCCGTCGTCGACGACGATGTGCTAGCTAGCCAAGCAAGCAAGAGAGCATCCAGGCGGGTTACAGCGCCGGCCGCGCGCGTGCGGGGCGTGCGGTGCTTCACGTGGGGACGGAGCGCGACCTGAGTGCCGTCCGCCGGCCGGTCTCCACCGTATATGCGTTACGGTCTCGCTCGTCTCGGATCATCAGTCGCCTGCATGGACCCCGGCCGGCCGGCCGCCAGGGAGGCACGTTGAGAGAGACACGGGCGGACGGATCCGAGGCGAATATCGATGCACATTGCGCGCACAGGCCTCGGCCAACGTGTACGACGACTAGCTTGCTGCAGTGATGGATGTTCATATCAGCGCTGTGTTTGTTCCTATTCCTCGTACCCGATCGATCGACCGTCCCTCTCCGTCGTCGTCGCTTTCGATCTTTTCCGCGTGGAACTGATGGCTCACCTCGGTTCTTCTCCTCCGCCACTTGTATGCTTATCCTAGTTGTACCAAAGCTGCCTCGTCATCGTCACAGAACGCATGCTCATCGGATGATGGCGGTGTGGCTTGTCGACCTGTCGCCGTCGTGGCTGGCACACCACGAGCTGCCGTGAAAAGGATCGGACCAAATTAAAGGGGCCGGCCGGTCTCTATTTATGAAGCAAAATATCCTTTGGTGTTTTTTATTTTCACGTTTGCTCAACTTCAGTCTTGTGATCTCTCAAGAGACGAGTAGAGAGCACTGTCGATCTGCTAGTTTGCTGCTGAGCTGATGGAAGGAGGCAGAAAATGGATCAACATTGGCCATGGCCAGCAAATGTCACCTGATTTTTTTCTAGGAAAAACAGGTGCTTGTGAAATAACAACTCTCTTTAATTTGCTTTATATGTTCAACTAAACAGCAGGTTCCTAGACTTTTTTTAACGATATACGTAATACGTCAATCGTTCAAATGCCAATCCACATTTGTACGTGTTACTATGATATTATACGTCGCTGTATAGTTTCTTTCATGTACTCTGTTTGTTTTTTTATAAGTTCTCTATTTGGGTAGTAGCTAGTATTGGTTCCGTGGTTGTTGTATGAAGAGATACTTTCTTCCCATGGTCACTCGGCTAATAATAAGGTTGTTGTAGTTTGTTTGTTTCTTGTTCTTGTAACCCAAGATGTGATAAATCATTCTAGAGGCTGTGCCTAGCCTATATAACCCACGAAAATTGCGAGTTTGAGAAGACATCATGTTACACACCCGCGCCGGTGGTCCAACAAAGAGGCAAAGTAGTGGTGTCTTCTTTTCCATTACGAAAGTAAGGTATTAAGAGCTCGATCCTTAGCCAATATCTACCATATGCAACATTCTCCTAAGTCTAGCCATCACATCTTGTGAAGGTATTTGTCGATGTACCCCGTGACTATAGATTGTTCGGTGGGGGTGTCAGCGTATGCAGGAACTTGACGATGAACATATATAGGGAGATAACGACTTATACTGGTTCGACACACCGAAAAATCTACGTCCAGTTGGGGAAAATATATTGTGCCCTGCACTTCTTCTTATTCTCTTGAGCTCTTCTATCTCCAATCTTCTATCTTTTATCTTCTCTATCTAATCTAAGGTTTTCTTCGGTCTATCGAGGTGAGGTCCCGATCTAGGGAGCCATGCCCTCCTTTATAGTCTAGGAGGCAGGAATTCTAGTCGGTTACATCATAGAAGTCCTAGTACGATTACGCGAAACTAGTCCTGATAGGATTACATGTAAGGAATTCTAGTTAGACTAGGTCTTCTCTTCTCTCTTCCCCATGGGGGAACCCCATGGATCCCGCATTGATAATATCGGGTCCTTTCAGTGAGTCACAGTTGTTGCACCTAATTGACCCTAAAGTATAATCTCTACGAAAGATCATCGCCAAACATAGTTCATTCTTAGATGGTATAACTTTCCTGGTGACCTAAGGACCGTTACATAATTCTATCATGCTTGCAGTGACTCTTGAACACCCCTTTTTACCAACCTTCCCAAGTATGGGATTAAACCTAGTATCTATCATACCGCAACTAGGTAGTAACCATGTTGTTGGGTTTAGTCCCACGTCGGTAATTGATAGTAGAGGAGCACAAAAAATAAGACGGGGCAGTCCTCACCTATCAGGACTAGTCTTTTCTATTGAGTTAGGCCTAAGGCCTCAATATGTTGTAGGCTCTGGTGGACCTGGGCCCAAGGGGCTGGCGGCTCGTGGATGTGCGAGCTGGGCAGCATTCCGCTGCGCACTCTAGCTAACAAGTTGGGCCATATTCCGTCGCTTGGCGTCTAGCGCGTCTGACGACCCCGAATGAGCTGATTCAAAGGGTAACAGTTGGATTTTGTTGGCACCTCTATAAATAGATGGTGGTTGGCCATGGGACGCATTTCTTGGATATTCTAACACTCTTTGCACCCTTTGAGTTAGAGAGACTCCCCTCCACTCATCTCCTTGCATCATTGTGACATTCTTGCGAGATTGAGTGAGATTCAAGTGCATTTGCTTTATAGTTGCATCTAGTGGCACTTGATCTTCGTGATTGCTGCGGCTTTCTTGTTACTCTTGGGTGATTCCCATCACCCTAGGTGGCTTGCAGCAGTGGGGGTGTGGAGCTTGAGTTGGAGACTTGTTCGAGGTCACACCAGTGACATTTTGAGGGGTTCTTGAGCCTTCCCCGCGGGAGATCGCAACGGCTACTCTAGTGAATTGCTCGTAGCTTGGAGGATCCCCATCGCAACGGCTACTTCCGGCTGCGGGTATGGCTAGGTGATGCCATTTTAGGTTACACATCTCCAAGTGGGTGTATCGTCACAACGAGGACTAGCTTGCTAGGAAGCAAGTGAACCTCAGTAAAAAAATCATTGTGTCATCTTGATTGCCGAGGTTTCTATCTTGTGATTATGATTGTTATTGATAGGTACATCTCCTCTATATCGGCGATATAACAATACAATCTCACTCTTGTATTTACATTCGTAGATATATCTTATGTAGTGCTAGTTGTTTAGTTTAGCTTCTAACCTAGCTTAGTTTCATAGTGCACTACAAGAAATTTGGCTATACGTGACGGTTTTCTTTTGTCATGGACAAGCGAAAATGTGTCACAGTTAACTATTGATGACGATCCAATAAAACGTCACCTATTTCGGGTCATAGATTTTTTTGACCTAAATAGAACATCACGGGTTGTTTTTTTGGATCGTCATGGATGAACTGGACAACAACAATAGGAAGAAGCTATGGTGATGAACTGAACTGTCATGGTTTTGTTTTTATGTCATTTGGTCCATATCCAAGCCCAGATCCAAACCATAGAGACGAAAATGAACATCACAAACACCAATCATATAGACAAACATTGATTCATTCATGTATCAGCATATCCACGGATGTCTTTACAAAGATAGTTCATACATATATAGCTCATACATAGATAGTTCAATGTTCAACAAAATGAATTACATGTCTATACAACTATCCCTTTGATTACAATATAAGCAACAGCTATTGCATAAACATTCATCTCGAGTCACTCTCTGCAAGTGAAAACAAGGAAAAACAATCATTCGTGAGATGTTCAGTTATAAGCAAACATGTGACAAGTTCAGAGTTGATCAAATAAAAGGGCTGCAGTCTAAAATGAGAGGAGTAACACTTGATCAAATAAAAATCTCTAGTAGCAAACAAGCTACTAAGAACTATCGATATTGCAGCATGAAACTGAAATGATAGGAGTAACACTTGATCAAATAAAAATATAGTAGCATAAAAGGGGCACTAAACAAATGAGATATCAGTGCAGATCACTGTTGTTGCTGCTCACCTGAAACTGAACACAAGCCCTACTCCTTGTTGTGTTGAACTGATGAAGACAGAGCAAAGATTCTACTAATGCAATTATTCCTGCAACACAGATAGAAATAAAAGAAGTGTGCTTTAAGTAAAGAGCAAGATAAAGAACTAAGGTTAAGGCTGCAGCTTACTGGTGCCTACATGACATTGAACACGCAGAATGGAAGCAGCAGGGACACACCTGCATGCATCGACATAAGACATGCCTGCTATTAAATTATTAGTGACTAAACCAAAACAGGTTGAAATACAAGGAGTTACAAAAATTACTTGTTCTTGAACTTGTCACTTGCAAGCTGGACAACTTATCAAATGTTGTTCTAGAACCAATTTGAGACGAACCAAAGCTGCAGCCTCCAACAATTTGGCTTGGCAGTGCATTTGCACTGCTAGTATAGTATTTTTTTTAACGCAACTAGTATAGTAATTTGCATTGCTATTACAGTAATTTGGAAAAGGATACCTCACTTATGGCAGCTCCATAAGTTTAAATCACTAGTGAATGTTGCATCTGGTCCACTAGGCCTGTGCTGACAAGTTCACATTGGCCATACGTGCCTGCAAATGTGAGGAGCACATCCCATGAACGCTAGAAACTCTTAAGTACTGAGTTCCTAGAACGAATATCTGGATCTTAAGTTTCTACTACTACTGACTGCAATATGCATGATGACGTCTGAAAGGTAGATGATGTGATAAATCTTAATCTGACACAAAAAAAAGGTCGTTTGTGCATCTCAGGTTCTCAAAAATCAATTGGTAACACAGCATATAAAAAATCAAATCGGCTATCTTCTGTAATCTAGATTGCTGCAAATTAGCGCCGTACCTTCCTGAATTCCAAAAGTAGTAGTAGAGCAGCTGCCATCATTGTTGCCAAGTATCGATTGAGAAGCCAGGCTGTAGAGCAGCAACCATCATTGTTCAAATCCTAGATCTAGAACCATATCAGTTTAGGAGAAATTAGAGAGGGAGAAAGAAGGGGGATGGCACACCTGAGGCTGATTAGAGGAGACGCGTGCAGCAGGCAAAGGCCCCGAAGGCAATAGTGCACGTGCAGCCGGTTCATGGCCGAGGCGGCGGCGGGCGGGCTGGCTGCGGCGGGCGCGGGCGGGGCGGCGGAGGCGGCCCCAGGTCCTGAGCACTCCTTGCCTGCTCGCCTGCCTGCTTGCCGGTCCTGGCCGCCGCCGCCGTCCGCCGCAGCCATCTCGAAAACCTAAGCGCGCCGGAAGGGATGCAGCATAGGTCGGGGGGCGTGGGGATGGGGTGCCGTGGCCTCTGGATCTGCCAAGTCAAGATCCGGTGAAGAAGAAGGCTCGGTATCCGCGGCGGAGGAGAGGGCGACATCATCGGCGATGGAGAAGAAAGGGAAGACGAGAGAGAGAGGGGGGCAACGGGATTGGAGGGAACGGTCGGACGGAATAGAGATGGGGGCGATGGGATTTTTGGGTACGGGTCTTGGGCTGGAATGCTTATCCAGCGAACGTCACAGACAATTGAATTTCATGATGTTTTTTTAAAATGTCACCAGTAAACCGTCACGTAAAGCCATATTTCTTGTAGTGGTGGTAGTGTTCTTCCTCTCTAGAAGTAAATTAGCAACCTAGTCTTATTGGTGTGACATAGAGTTTATAGCCTATCTTGCTAGAATTATTTAAGTGGCTTACATAGCTTAGTTGTGCTAGTGAGTTACGCCATCTTAAATACTAATCCTTTATCTTAGTGCTTTGCAAGAAATTTTTATAGGCTATTCACTCCTCCGGCCACTTAGGACCTTTCACTCGTCTATAATGTGTGAACCTTCTTGTGTGTGCCGGAAGTATGATATACTTGTTCGAACTTTTAGCTGTTTGGATTCAATGAAAAATAGGTGGGAACTACCCTCCGAATTGATCGAAACAATAAAGTTACAAAAAAAAAAACTCGTTCACTCTATTGTTTCATCTGTACACCCCAATTAATTTTTAAACAGAGCAGAATACAAATGTAAACATATATACCTATAATTTAGATGCCCTTTTTCTTGGTTTTCAATTTCTCGTTACACATATTAATTGAGCTTATATCCAACCGAGCTCTAGCGCTGCTCGCTGATGTATGTTGCGTAACAGTACGTTCTCTTCAGGCAATGCAACTTTGCACCTGCGCCGTAGCCCTACCTTTTTCTCCATCAGTCTCTAGACGCTCTGGCGGTCGATCTCCTGCCATCGGAAACACCTGAAAGTTAGGTGTTGGGTGCCCTCACTGGCTCGCCACAGGGCGCATGCGTGCCTGTATTGGTGCTGGTCTTCTCTCGCCTAGCTAGCGTCATGCCTCCTCAAAAGCTATTCAACTCCCACGTACATAAACCATGAATAAGTCACCAAATTAACCTCAGAAACCTCTCATAAGTAATTCAGTAAACTAAAAAAGAACCATCAACTCCTAACTTCCACAACGATTGAATGCCGGGTGAGTGAGTAGAGTGCTAAACATTGTTAGCCAAAATTGCGTTTTGGACTTTGGGACCTACGTACCACGCGCATCTCTTGTTTCTTTGAAAAAGACATTTCAGTACTCTGTCTGATGCGACTCCTGTACTAGAGCAGCAGTAAGTAGCTTCGTCCTATTCGTTTGCTTTTATCATTAGTATTTTTCTCTCACAATAAATCAGTATCAGTCAGAATTAATCGGCCAACTAAAAACGACCAAACGAATTGTGTTAGTCGTCGTGTTATGTTTGGTAAAAATCATTCACGTGACTCATGTGAATCCACAGATCGATCAGCACACACGACGGGCCGGACTGCGTGCCCAATGCCAATAATAATGTGGTTCCATGCCACACGCGGAGAGCTTTAGATTCTCCGCTGCTGGCTGCCGCTGATCCGTCCGATCCGCGTGGCCCTCTAGACTACAGGCCAAGGCGTCCCCAGCCAGCCTAGCAGCGGACGTACGCGCCTGGTCTGGGCATGCAGCTTTCGATTTGCCGGGCGCCGTGGCGTGACGCCGGCCGCAGGTTCGCCGAGCGTTCACGTGCCTGCAGTGCTCGCCGGCCGATCGCTAGCTGGGCATTGCACGGCCGCTGGCCGGACCACCACCACGCACCCGATGGACCGGCCGGCCGGCCGGCCGTCTTGTTCCGTCGACAGACGCTGCAGCAGCTTACTGGTGACGGTCGCGATCAGCCCCCACAACTCCTTGTCCGCTGGGGCGGGGCAGCGCACGCGCACGGGCACGGCTGATGGCCATGGGGGCATGGCCGCATGGTCCCGGCCCCGGCTGTCGCCTTCCGGTCCAACGTTTGTGTCTACTACATATTCTCAAAAAAAAAAAAAAAGGTTTGTGTCTACATCTAGTGCCTGGCTAGTGCTGGAGTGGTGGTATGGTATCTTCTTGCAACTTTTATCTTACTTGCTTTCTAGCAAGCACATGATCGCTATCTTTGTTGTGCAATGTGCATGGCATATACATTCTGTTTGGAACACAGCAGGTAGCTTTTGCTTCACCGGAATCTTGTGTGGGCTGATTTTTCTTTTTGAGAGTTTGGGATGTGGATAGTAATGGGCTCGTGAGAATGGATTGGCTAAATGGGCTCACAAGGTGACATGGGCCTTTTAGTCCATCGGATCGGCTTTCCTTGTTAGGTGCTATACACTTGCACGGAGTTTTTTTTTTTTTGTTTTTTTTTGTGAAAACCTACACTAGCACGGGGTTGCTCAACAAAAAAAAGAAAAAAAACTAGTAATTGTTAGCTAATTAGTTCAGAACTGTAGCTAGTAACTATCAGATGGATGTTGTTTGGATTCGGTATATAAAACGTTGATGCGTTATTTTTTTTCCATAAGGCTAGTTTTAATGGAAGTTCCATGTGAGTTTTAATAGCACTAAAAAGGTTGTCACATAGGTACTTTCGATAACATGGCGGTGCATTTAAGATGGGAGAAAAAATGAGTATCATAGGGATGAAAGTCTCATGGCCCGATTATCAGCTCTCCCTGAGTCATAAAATTAAATATCTATAAGACTTTGGAATGAAACTTACATTGAGAGTCGGTGTTTTATCCGAGTCTGTTAGATGCTAGTATCGAGGTTGTAGTAGCTAATGAGATAGTTATTTTTGGTTTGGGTGTCTAATTAACTAAAAGAATCTTTACCACCACCTCATTTGCGGCATTTGATCGATGTTTTAACCAAAGGAACAATGTAGAAAATTAAGCGATTGCTAGTTACCAACCTTAGAACATGGAAGTGGTGCCTTTGAGAATCGATAGAGCCTCCACAAAAGGTTTCGGATGTCATGACTACATAAGTTTTCACTGCCGGATCATATGACCAATCGGTGGTGAAAACAATTTCGACTACTGGTTTTTTTGCCCCATTGGCTTATGAACTCATAGTGAAACATATGGTGGTTCTTGGAAACTAACGGTGAAAGTGTGGGCAGTGAAAATGTTTAATGTAGTAGTGAGGGAGCGAGCACGCGCACATGAGAGAGAGGCAGGTTGGCACGGAGGAGGATCAGAGTGGGTTACGTGGCTAAGGTATATGTTTTTAGAAATAAATAAGATGTTGTTCTATCGTACCAATTTACTGAGGCGGGATTCTTAAGAGGGTTGTCTTTGTAAAATAAACTAGTTGCTGTGGAACTATTTCAACATAACAGATATATACATGATTGATGTATAGCTTCAAATAAGATTCATTCCTTAGTAGAAATTTGATCACAAAAAAGTAAAAGCAAACGCTAAATGCAATAAATATATTATATGAAAATGGATCATTAGACCAAGCAAGTTCTCAGTGCTGTCTTGGGGTAAAGAGTAACAAATGACAATGAAATGCCTTTGCATGGTTGCTCTCCAATTAATAACTCCACCTGATGTAGTTGTCAATGGTGAAATAGGGGGATGCATGCATGGTTCAGAGAGCAAATATATAGAACTGGTTACTGAACTTCAGACTGTCGCATGATAAATAACTAAACCCGAGGCCACGTTTTAGGAAGAATGAGAGAGGGGATTATTGCCTTGTTGGTTACAAACTGATAGGTGTAAGAACTAAGGTCTGGTAGCTAGAGGCTGCGGCTCCAAGGTTCATATATATGTAGGCTTATATGAGTGTAGTAGGTAGTGGATGGAGGAAATGGAAGGAACGTTCAGAGCTAATGAATTTTTTGGCTGCTTTTTTGAAGAGATGTTCTGACCTATTTTGTGCTTACTACTGGAATGATTCCGCGTTAACTCCGGTAATTAATATGTAACTGTGAAGTACACACAGAGATGGAATGGACAGATCGATGCAATAGATAGTAGTCATACAATCTGACGGGCAAGAGTTTTGCTGATGACGTAGCTTAACATGAGAGCAGAGATATAAACACTAATGGCCCTTAGTGGGTTCCATCTATATATATTTGTATAGGCCCATATGAGGTTGGGCCTATATGGGGAGATTAATAGAGGTGGTGGGCTGGTGTGGCCATCTATACAAATATAAGGAACTGTCTACGTAAATCTATTTTATAGTAGTGTATAAAAGGCTGATTTTTCATAAACCTTCTGGCAAAGACGGTATAAAACCATCTCTTAAAATTATCAATGACTGCCTATTTTAATCATATTTTTATATATAGTTGTATACAAATCTATTGAGCAAATTCCCTGAATGCCATTGAAAACTATAGGCATCACTATGTTGCATCACCCTGTGTAGTTACCCTTCCACGCCCACGAGGATGTAAGAATGATATGAGAGGAGGGAAGGGGTAAAGTCGGCAAACCACGCACTGTCTGCCAGACTCTAGGACAAATAAAAAAAATAATACTAGTAATGAAAGGATTCTATATTTTTGGATAGGCAGTGGTGTCAAGAGGGAAAATTCTAATTTCTAAATCGATGACGATGAAGCGATTCTATATTTTTGAATGGCATGGAAGGAATTTTGTACTTATATGTCGCAATATAATTTCTCTCTTTTGTGTTCCAGATCTCTCGATTATACAATTATTTACAGGGTGTAAAAGATCGAGTAGGAGAAATGATCCTTTCAATGTCAAGAAGAACTGAAATCAAACATTAAATTCCACGCAATGTCAAGTAACTGTATTGCAACAGCTACATGCCGAAAATATTGACTGGTGCTCTTCTGCTGCAGGTGATTTTGCACATGGTTACAAGAAAGCAGTCTTGAGCTAATTAAATACTATATATATAAGACCAAACACATTGCTGACGGTAGATGATTTGTCCCTCGCAGCAGCAATCGCAAATGATGGGGGTGTTCGGCTGCAAAAATAAGCGGCTGATTAGTCAACTTATATGTTTTAGAGTAAAGTGAATGGTAACAGCTATAATTGACAAATATTCGAACACTCAGTGATTACATACACATATATACATTAAGCGATGCCATTTGAGAGAGACATTAAGAGATTGGCTGTGTGCATTTATATTTGCGATTGGTTGTTATAAGCTGCAGCCATAGTGTCCTGCTTGATGTTGCTGTCACTTCATCTCCTATAGTACTATATATGTATAACACTATGCTAACAAGATCCTTACAATATATTCAACTCCTCCTACATACATGTGTACCGTGTATCCTTGTAGGTGAGCGTCTGGCGAAGATGACAAATTAGAAAATAGCATTAGCTTGGACCCTAGCTACTTAATTATTGATTATTAGTGAAATGTTTTCAAAGTATCCGGTAGCGAGGAATAAAATATGCCCTCTTGCGAATCAGATCAAAATTTAATATTATACGTTTTGATTCGCTTTACCACAAATGGAAATAAAAGAAATAAAGCCTACGTGTATACACTTGCTATAATCAAAAGTTGGTTGATACATATACAATCATCACAGATCAGAGATCGACCAAGAGCTGTCTGCAAGTCTAGCTATAATCAAGAAACGTCACTAGTTTCGATCATGAACGCTCACCAAACAATAATATACGCCGTCGGTACTTATAATATAATATAGCAGAATCAAAATGGGTCCTGGCCTCTCCAGGGGTTGCTGATTAAAGATCTTCCTGTTCACCCTCCTCGTCTCTTGTCGGATGGGTAAACCTAATTTCTCAATCAAAACAGCATCGCTTTCTGTTTCAACCTTTTCTTCTGTGAAGGAAAGGAAGAAAATATTTTAAAACCTGCCATATATATAGTACATCCTCATTAATTACATATAAAATAACCTCAAATTAAAAAAAATGTTATAGCCAACATTGCTTCCAATCACATCTTCTTTGATGGGTCCTTTGGTCGATGTAGCAAATGCTTTAGATGAGCAGAGTCGCATTGAACAAAGAAGCCAGAGTATAGTCCTGTGTTGATCCGATGATAAAAATCCCGCAAACCTTAGATATCTATCGACAGAAGAACATTGGCGGTTGAATCATTGAGTATAGCACATCGCCTTCAACCTGACCTCCGATGTGATCACAAGTGATTACAAGATATCTGGGTTTTAGACATCTAACATCGCAACTTGCTCCAAATATTTTTAATTTTTTATCATAGCCTCCCCATACGATAACATGACACGTCAAGTTTCGTAATTTTCGGACTTCGTTGAATTTTATATAATTAAAAATGACTTCTAGCACACCTGGATGGTCATGTTTTGTGGGCAAGGCTTTCAAACTTTTCAATGAGTTTATAGAAACATACACTCTGCAACATGAATATTATTTTTCGTTTCATTATTTTAAGCACCTGCAGTTTAAATTTGGATTATACGAAAAAATTCAAATAAATAAAATAAATTAATAAAATATAGAAAAATATTATAAAAAGGCCCCAAATTCGAACATGTGCTTGTAAAAAATATGCTTGGGCTACAGAAAAGTTTGAACTAAAAATTCAAAAAAATACAAACTTTGCCGAGTGCCTGACTTGGCACTCGGCAAAGGGGCTCTTTGCCGACTGCCTTTGATGTGGCACTCGGCAACAATGACTTCTTTGCCGAGTGCCTAGCCTGGCAGTCGACAATGATTTAGTTCATTAAAAAAATTAAAATCCCAAACTAAAAAGGCCCACCCCTAACCCTAACAACACCCACACACCCTCAGCTCCCCTCCACACCACCCCCGCACCCGACCGCACCGCCGCCGCACCCGCGCCCCTCCGCGCCGCCGTCGCCGCCGCCCCCCACCGCGGCCCCCGCGCCCCACCATGCCCCCGCCACCCCGTCCCCGACCCGTACTGCTCCGCCGCCGCCCCCCGAGCCCCACCGCGCCGCTGCCCTCGACTGGTCCCCACCGCCGCCGCCGCCCCCTCACTGTGTCGCGCCACGGGATCTGCCGCCAGGGCACCCCGCCACCGCGCCCTACCCCGGACCACCACCCCTGATAGCCGCCGCCCTCCTCTCCCTGCAACCGGTGAGCCCTTGCCCCGGCCTTTCACTACCCACGGCCCAGGCTCACCGCCGGCTACCCGAGCACTAGCCGCCCGGTGGCCCGCTCCTCGCCCGACCGGAGGAGCAGGTGAGGTAGGAGGAGCAGGGTAGTAGGAGGGGGAGAAGGGAAGGGGAGAAGAGGAGGAAGAAGGAGAAGGGAGGAAGAAGGGAGAAAAGTGGGAGGAGAGGAGAAGGGAAGGGAAGAAGGAGGAAGAGAAGGAGGAAGGAGAAGGAGAAGGGGAAGAAGGAGGAAGAAAGAGAAGGAGAAGGGGGAGGAAGGAGGAGGAAGAAGGAGGAGGAGGTTACTCAGGCATCACCTCTTGTCGTCCCTTGTCCCCGTCGTCTTCTTCGCGTGTCATCCCCGCCGTGAATAGGTATATGACCCCTTCTCTGCTTGTCGGCCTTCGTGCCATTCTGGTTATCGACCTTCGTGCCGTTGTGATTGTCGGCCGTCGTGGCATTGTGAATGTAGGCCTTCGCTCCGTTGTGTTTGTCGGCCATCGTGCCATTGTTTCTTGCAAGTTATCAAAATTTCCCCGTGCAGGGAGGTTACCCGGAGGACCCGATCGTCTTCGTCGGTGTTGCGGGTCTGCCTGCACCTCGTCGCCTCGCCACTGCCCTGCTAGCCTCTCTCCACCGCCACCCTAGGTATAAATCACCTCCTCTCCTTACCCATTGTCGTATTTAGGTCACGTAACCCAGTTAGGTGTCTTCCATCCGAAAGAGGTACGGTCGGAGGCATGCAGGTCTTTGCATATCTGCGATCGTATCTGTTTTGTATTGTCCACGTTTTTGGGACAGCCCGTGGATGCGTAGATGAGTTAGCTTCCATGTTCTGCTCCCGTCTGAGTTAGAGTTTCGGCAGCACCTCCCCGTTGTTGTCCGAATACACACTCTCCCTGCGGGGACGTGTATCGGGAGAACAATGGGGAGGTGCTGCCAAAATTTCGACTCGGACGGGAGCAGAACATGGAAGCTAACCCATCTACGCATCCACGGGTGGGATTAGGACCTCTCCTTTACCTATTAGATGGTAGGAACGCCGTGTAGATGCAATTGTTGATTTTATTACTCGCTTACGTATATGTATGATAGAGGATGGCTAACCGTGAGTGGATGTACACAGGCTTTGCAGGTAAGAGCGATGAATGGATTAGGGGGACCAATTATTTCCTAGATCAAGCATTTGGCCCGGCTACTAAAGGGCCGATTTCGGATGCCGTGTCCCTGCAGCAAGTGTAAAAACTTAAAACATAAGCAAACAAAAGATATGGGGAGAGATATTCACAGGCATGGATTTATGGCAAACTATACCCACTGGATGTTCCATGGTGAACGTGATCATATTAGATAGGAGGTGAGAGCACGCCTCGAGGAGTATGACAGAGATGCCAGGATGGCCGACATGATGGTAGACTATAATGAGGCATGTGACAATAAAGGATTGGTGAAGGAGGATCCAGAGGAAACCGCAAAATAGTTCTACTTGATGATGTCTTCGGCACAAAAGCCCCTTCACGAGAAGACAACAATGTCACAACTAGATGGCATTGGACGCCTAATAGTGTTGAAGTCGCAGTTGAGCCTGAGCTAAGACAGCTTCAATCTCGTGTTGAATGTTTTGGGCACAATGCTTCCGGAGGGTCACACGCTGCCGAAGAACACTTATGAGTCACAGAAACTCCTTCGTGCACTTAAGATGCTATATGAGTAGATCCATTCTTGTCTGTGTTGGCGATCCTTATTGATTATTTTTAACCACCAACTTATGCCTAAAAGGAGAGAAACTATCATGCTTTAACACATAGACATATGCTACTAACAGAGTTCCACTTATACCCCTAGTGTTTATGTTTTTATAGGATTTATGGTGAAACAAGTGGAAGTGCACAACACCAATTGGAAAGCGTAAAGGCAAAATACGAATTCAGGAAATACGCAACCAAAGTTAGCAAAGAAGCCCACCTTCGGTGCATACCTGGGCCTGATCATAACCACAGGGGAGGTCCAGGCCCAGAGGTGAACCGACCACGCGAAGGCGGTGGCCATTTGGTCCCACCAGGGGGGTGGCCGACCTTGGGGGCGGTCGTTCCCCTGGTGGCCCCTCCCAGGCCTAGTCTTTTATGGTGGTTCGTAGGACAGTTCTCCCACGATGGTCCCACCTATGATCAATATAGATGGAAAGTGGAAACCACCCTTTAGAGGTCGGTTTGGGTCCTTCCATGTGGGGATAGCCCTTTTGCATAGAGCCTCCTCCTCTCAAGCTATAAAAGGAGGCCTCCTCTCTTCATGATGGAGGGATTCATCAACACAAGAGGTCACAATGTAGAGAGGAAGAGCAAGCTCCATTCCATTAGCTTCTAGGTAATTTAGTATAGGGAGTGAGAGAGGGAAAGAGCTGGAGAAAGAGCAGAGTTGAAGCAGTTCCACCTCTGGGTGGATGAAGTGCCGGGCTTGTCGGCTCTCGCTCCAACTTGTACCTCTACGATCATCTTACTATTTGGAGTAAGAAGTTCATGTTTACCCTTTGAATTTAAGTTCTTAAGCAAGTTAACTTTGTTCGCCTTATTCTTGCGGGTTCGTCGTCTGTCCTTGTGGTGGTTGCTCTAGTAGAAGGACCCCGGAGACAGGTAAGCCTTGTTGACACGCTAGAGTACGTAGTTGATAGCTTAGACATGGTGTTTAGGCTTGAAGCTACCTTCGTTTGCCTCGTAGCTCGACGGGCAGAAGGGTAGGCGGGCAGGTGGTGACAACCTTGTTCGTCCCTTGCATTCCCCCACGTCAGAGTACGACGTAGAGCTGTAGGCCGGCAACGCTTGGAAGACCATGTGTTATCCGGTGCCCAAAGCATGTCTATAGTGGCAGAGCTATCTTCCTTAGGATCTATCCTTAGAAAACCTCACTACCCAAGCCACTCATCATCTTATCTTTTTGGGACAACTAGTTTAGAGATCTCTTACACTTCCGTTTACTGTGGAAAGTACGATACCCTGAATACTTCTAGGTGAAGTGCTACAACAGTATTTTCGTGCGCTTGTGGACTTTTCTGCTAACACTAAGAAACACCAACAAGCATTTCTGGCGCCGTTGTTGGGGAACGGTTGTCGTATTTGTCTATGAACCTAGTTCACCTGTGTGTCCTTGTGTTTTATCCAAAAAGAAAAAAAATTCTTCTACGTTCATAACCCTTCTTCATGAAACCTATCTTTCAAAAAAAGGGCATTTATATTTTAAAATTTCATGTTCAAACTTTTGCACATGCACAAAAAGATTTTTATCCACTCTCTTATCATCTTCTCTTATTTTCAAAAAGTATTTAAAAAAAGTTTTTATTATAGAGAGGAAGAGCAACCTCCATTCCATTAGCTTCTAGCTAATTTAGTATAGGGAGTGAGAGAGGGAAAGAGCTGGAGAATGAGCGGAGTCAAAGTAGTTCTACCTCCAGGTGGATGAAGTGCCAGGCTTGTCGGCTCTCCCTCCAACTTGTACCTCTATGATCATCTTGCTATTTGGAGTAAGAAGTTCGTGTTTACCCTTTAAATTTAAGTTCTTAAGCAAGTTAACTTTGCTTGCCTTATTTTTGCGAGTTCATCGTCCGTCCTTGTGGAAGTTGCTCTAGTAGAAGGACCCCGAAGACGGGTAAGCCTTGTCGACATGCTAGAGTACTTAGTTGATAGCTTAGATATGGTGTTTAGGCTTGAAGCTGCCTTCGTTTGCCTCGTAGCTCGACGGGCAGAGGGGTAGGCAGGCAGGTGGTGACAGCCCTGTTTGTCCCTTGCATTCCGCCACACCAGAGTACGGCGTAGAGCTATAGGCCGGCAACACTTAGTAGACCAGGTGTTATCTGGTGCTCAAAGTAAGTCTATAGTGGCAGAGCTATCTTCCTTAGGATCTATCCTTAGAAAACCTCACTACCCAAGCCACTCTTCATCTTATCTTTCAGGGAGAACTAGTTTAGAGATCTCTTACACTTCCATTCCCTGTGGAAAATATGATACCCTGAAAAACTTTAGGGTGAAGTGCTACAACGGTATTTTCGTGCACTTGTGGACTTTTCTGCTAACGCTAAGAAACACTAATAGTCTGAAGGGGTGCGTCCTATTTAGGGGAGACCTTGAGGAAGCAACGCACTGTCCAAAGTGCAAAGCCTCTAGGTATGTGGAGGTAGAGGGTAGTGATGGCAAGAAGGAACAGTCTGAGATCCCCAAGAAGGTCCTACGGTACCTTCCTGTCATACCGAGGCTCCAACGGATGTACATGACAGAGGAGTCCGCAAAACAGATGACATGGCATAAGAATGGCAAAAGATACACTGACAAGATGATACACATGGAAGTACTTTAATGACCAGCATTGTGTCAAAGCTATGGATGCTCGGAATGTACGTGTAGCGATTGCAACAGATGGGTTCAACCCGTATGGAGTGATGGCGGCCCCGTACACATGTTTGCCCATGTTCGTGATCCCCCTCAATCTCCCCCCACGTCATGTTTGAACCCAAGAACGTGTTCTTGTCGCTGATAATACCTAGACACCCTAGCAGCAATATGGGTGTTTTGATGAAGCCACTTTGGGATGAATTGCAACATGCTTGGGAAAAAGTGGTACTGACGTACGATCGAGCTACAAAGAAGAACTTTATAATTCATGTGTGGTACCAATATTCAATGCATGACTTCCTGGCGTATGGCCTATTCAGTGGGTGGTGTGTTCACGGGAAGTTCCCTTGCCCAGTATGCAAGGCATCTGTGATATTCACCTGGCTGAAGAAGGGTGGCAAGTTTTCTTTGTTCAACAAACATCGTCAATTCCTGGATGACGACCATGAGTTCAGATGAGACATCAAGCACTTCATGAAAGGTGTTCAAGACCTACCCCATTCCTCAGATTATGGGCGGTGCCCAGGTCCTTGCCCAGTTAGAGGCTCTCAAAATTGATGAAGACAATGGTGGTTTTAAGAAGTATTGTATGGAACACATATCAGGCTTGACTAGGCTCCCTTACTTCAAGGATCTTCTTCTTCCACATAACATCGATGTAATACACATAGAAAAGAATGTCACCGAGGCACTTTGGGGAACACTCATGGACATAAAGGAAAAGTCAAAGGACAATGTTAAGGCTAGACTAGATGTGGAATAGATCTGCGATAGACCAAAACTAGTGATGAAGACCCCCCGACAAGAAATGGAAAAGGGGCCCGGCTGATTACATCCTGAAAAAGGACGATAGGAAGAAAGTGCTGGAGTGGATCAAGACATTAATGTTCCCTGATGGGTATGTGACAAATCTGAGTAGGGGAGTGAACCCTAAGACTATGAAAGTCTTAGGGATGAAGAGTCATGACTTCCACATATGGATTGAGTAGCTCCTTCCTGCGATGACCTATGGATACCTCCCCGAGCCAGTGTGGCGTGTCCTGGCAGAGTTGAGCTATTTCTTTTGGTAGCTTTGTGCCAGGGAGTTATCTCGGGTAGTGGTTCTTGAGCTGGAGCGTGTTGCATCTCTGTTGCTCTGCAAGTTAAAGATGATCCTATCGATGGAGCATTTGATTTTGCACCTACCACGTGAGTGTTGACGGTAGTTAACTCCACTTTTTAACCATCAACTAAACATGAAAAAGAGACCTAAATATAAATACCATCTAGATTTAGGGGTTATACTAATGAAATTTGACAAGTTTTGGTGAATGTCTATTTCTGCAGGGAGTCAGCTGAAAAGAACCAAGAATGGCTCACATGCCAGGTTTACATAGATATAATCAGGGTCCGGGCACTTTTCTATAATCTGGAAGGTTTGAGAAGGCACTGGACCAAATAGGAGCCCAAACTGGCTCGGAAGCTGGGCGGCCGCCCAAGCCACGTGGGCGGGCACCCGCTGACCTGGACCAATCGGGTCCAGGCTCACGGATCCTGCCTCCACCGCCTTTAAGATCCAATCTAAGTCGTTGATTAAGGTCAGTTTGATCCGACGGCCGCGGTGCATCCTAGGAGGCTATATAAGCAGGGCCCCTGACCCCTGGAGAGGCAATCCTTGAAACCCTAATTCATTATTTCAAGTTAGGATCAGAGGAGAGGGGTCCCTTGAATGGATCTACTCTCCATAGCTAGCCTTCAAGAGAAGATTAGTCCTCATTAGGATCTAGCCTTAGCAAATAGAGAGATAGAGAGCGAGGGAAGAGTTGGAGGTTGTGCCGGCATGTCGGTGCGCCCTCTTTGGCTTGTACTTCAATGGATTCAGGCTTCTCCAAGCCTGCATACAGGATACTTCTGGTAATTGATCTTTATTCAAGTATTTATCTTATTCTTTTGTTCATTGGTACACAGTTCTTATGATTGCTCTAGTTCTTGTTAGCGCTTTGAATTTGAGTAGTAATTGTTAGTGTAAGCGTGGTGCTTAGGCTATCGATTACCTATGTTTGCGCCCTATTCTTAGTTGGGTGGTAGTTACAGGGAGTGACTATCCTGTCCACACTACTTTGAGTAGGTTCTTAAATTAGTAGGACCGTAGTCGCGTCGGTAGAGTTCTCTTGGTAGTGCTCTTCCATCTAGCGGCCTCCCAAAGTGAACATTAGAAGGACATTTGAACCATCACCTTGCCTTGCATAGGATCATTGCCATAGGAATCCTCTCTACCTACCATATCTTAACCTTGATTGCTACACCCCTAGATAAACTGGTGGTTAGGCGACTCACACATATTTCCCTATGGATACGATATTTAAAAACCCTCCGGGTGAAGGCTACAACTGTATCCATGCGCTTGCGGATTTATCTATGTGTGTTAAAAATACCAACAGTGAGGCATGGCTAGGGGGTCTCGTGTAGGCCCGTTGGTGCTATCCAATCGAGAGGTGTCTAAAGATTCTTCAGAAAAAGTGTAGAAATAAAGCCAAAATTGAGGCTTCCGTGGTAGAGGCATTCAGAGTGGAGGAGGTGTCGAACTTCATAACGGTGTACTATACTAAGAACCTTCCCAGCATGCACAATCCACCCACTCGTTACAACACCAATGGGAGTTCATCAACCCAGAGCCTTTTCAAAGGGAAACTCGGAAGAGGAAGCGCAGCTATCTCCAAGCAGTTACTCCATCATGAGTGGCGCACTATCTTCCTCTATGCGCTGTTGAACCTTGATGAAGTGCTTTCTTATCAAGAGTAAGTTTTCGATGAGCATGTTACATACGCCATCAATATCCTCCACCTATCGATCCGACCCCCTTTGTCTCTTCATTTTTCAGGGAGTTTATTAATAAACACTGGATAGGGAATACGGTTCCTACCGCCCAAGAAGATGATCTTCTCAAAAGTGTGGTGCTCGATTTTATTTCCTGGTTTGCTATGAAGGTACCATACAACTTACCTCGTTCCAACTTTGAGATTCCACTTTGCTCCTAGGAGCGAGTAATGTAACAATCTACATGGCCTCACCTTGTAGGCCCGCACTGATGCGGAAATGAGTGATGAATTGAAACAAGTTGGACACGGCTTTCGTACTATGGTTAATTTCATTCACCGTTTATGATTTGAATGGCGACGAGAAGCTACGAGGCGACTCGGCCCACACAAAAGACCACGTGCACAGGAGTTTGTATGCCCAGCACTGATGATCATGACTATTATGATATAGTCATAGAAATATACGAGCTCCACTTTGAGGGCTCCAAAGCTCATAAGCCAGTGATATTCAAATGCCACTGGTTCGATCCTAATGACACAAGGAAAACCGATGCGATTGGGCAAGTCAAAATTCTATAGGATTCTGTCTATATAGGAGAAGATGTCTATATTGTGGCTCAACAGGCCACGCAAATTTATTACCTCCCATGGGCGTGCCAAAAAGACCCTGCCCTTAAGGGTTGGTACCTTGTGCACTTGGTATCGCCGTGCGGTAAAGCTCCTATCCCAAATGATGATGATTACAACTTTGACCCTTTGGTAGATAGCGAAGAGTTCTATCAACCTGAGGGGCTAGAAGGGCATTTTGAGATAGACATTCATTCGGTGAAGGGAATGAAAGTAGATAACAACATTGATGAGGACGAGGGTGAAGTGGTGCAAGATCCTAAGGACGTAATGATGCTTGAGCGATGAAGGGCTCAGTGCGATAGAGTTGTTGAGGACGATGGAGATGGTTAGGACAATGGAGATGATGAGGACTTAAGAGAGCTCAACAATATTGATAGTGACGATGACAGTAGTGGTAGTGATGATGATGATCCAACCATTGTCGTTTGTGGAGATTATTTCTAAGTCATGTAATACTATATTGTTCTTATTATTACTTTGTGCTAATTCATTTGATCTTGATCATTGTAGGCACAGGACAAAATGCCAGGCGAAGCTAGGTGACCGTGACCACAACGGGTGAATGCCAACCCGCGCTACTGGAGGACCACCGAGGACGAGGAGCCGCCATTGCCGGAGTCATCGGCGAGTGCCCACGAATGTCCCCCATCAACGAGGAGGCTGTTTGCCACCTTGACGCCCCTGCAGGATGAGGAGGAGGAGACACTCGAGGTGACACCCATGCAAGTGGACCCCCACGTAGAAGGGGGTCACGACGATGAGGAGACTACCGAGGCGACACCAGGGAGACGACTATGGCTTTCTCTAGTTCGATGAGGAAGCCATGCACGGGATCACGCACCTCCCTTCAACGCCGCTCGTGCCAAACCAGCATCCAGTCATTGAACCCGCCGGTGATGAGTAAGTCACCATTCTTGTTTTCACGACTTATTCATATGACATGTTGAAAATTGAACTCCAGACTAATAATTCTTCTTAATGGCTCGTGCAGCAAATGGAGGCTTGTGAGCGGATGGGGTTCATGCAATATTAATGGCATGCAGAGCCTCTTGCTTAAGAAGCACTACCCTGGCAGGGTCACCCACAAGGGGGTGATGGGGCCACCCTAGAAGTGGCCGTACTTCATAAGCGCCAATGATGATAACGGGGTCCCTCTTGTGACCAGGATTAAGAGTGACTTCTGGGTGAGTCTTCATCATAGTTGTGATATGAAATAATGAAATGATACATGATGTCTGTATGTAGTTGTGGTTCACGTGCACGCCGGGGCAAGAGGAGAAGGCGGTGTGAGTGAAGGACAAGGTCTGCAAAGCCCGACTCAAGGACATATACCACAAGGCGCATCTCCAGGTCCTCATCACCTACCACACCAACGTGCTTCTCAGAAAGCTGACGAAGTCAGAAGCCAGGTATATGATCCTCTACCCCGAGTCCAACCTCCCCAAGGAGATGTACCTCCAGGTAAGTAGGAAACATCAACTTTGATTCATTCCATGAAAAATAAGTAGAAAACATTCATTCCGATACATCTTCTCACATGTCAAAAGCATGTTGTCATGCAGTACCCTCCTGACTGGTGCAAGTTTTACATGGACTGCTGGGAGGACATAGTGGACATGTGACAAAAGCCTAAGGTGTACGAGCGATGCAGAAAGAAATGGGAGGATCACCTGTTATTGGTGTTTCTTAGTGTCACTACTAAAGATAGACTAAAAGCCCATCCCTAGTACTCTAGCGTCATACAGGAACATCCGTCTCTATCAGGAGTCCTCTACTAGAGCACTACTAAAGATAGACTAAAATCCCATCCCTAGTAACAACACTAGAAACATGTGTTGGCATCCCCAACCACCATTACGTCAGAAGAGTAACTCTCAGCCCTTAATGACGTCGGCCAAGGTAATGCAGTCTGGTAATAATAGTTAGAAGTGCCTGATTGGCCTTCCTAACCATCATTACTTACAATATTTAAAATTGTAGCATGGCGCCATGGGGTGCACAAGAATTACAATTAGTAAGTAATGGTACTTAGGTATACCAATCATGATAGCTCAGTATGAATAAATCCACAAGCGTACGGAACTATCATTGTAGCATTTCAACCCGTGAGTATTTAGGGGTATCGTATTTATAATTTCCCATAGGAGGACAGGACAAATGCATCTAGCTTTGGTATAAACATGATCACTTATTGAGTGCATAGGTAGACATAGCATAGACAGGGGTAAATCATAGTTCAAAGATAGTGGACACACATCTAAGCCAACCTCAAGGATAAAAGGAAAATAAAGAATAAAAGAATATATCTAACTGAGTAGGCATTGGTCATATACAGCTGTGCAAAGAACTGTTAGTAAACATCTAACTAGCATGTCTAGCATTAGGACTAGGTCTGGGATGACAGGGAGATCTCCACCACTGGTCTACCAGCCGATAGAGACTTTACGAACTCCTACTCAATACCCAAACATGGGGGAGTGCTTGGGATGGACAGGGCTTTCACCACCTGCCCACCTACCCCTCTACCCTTGAGGCACTGACATATCCGCCGATCTCTGCATACCCGGGCACCACGCCTGTGTAATTGGAAACAACTCCTAACCCCCATGGATGCCACCCCTTCGAAGAGACAGGCTAGGTTAAGAGCAACCAAGAAGGCATGACGAACCATCACCTCATCCCTAGTTCTTCCTCTATTCATATAAATTCGATGAACGATGAAGAACAACGATGAACATGTCAAGAACATAACACATAAACTATATGCTAGTTCATATATCATGATCATAACATGAACAAGACTATACTCTAGTTCATATACATTGCTATATAAATAAGATAAGAACTTGAACTTAGAAGAGAACTTCATAGTATTCATACCAAGGTGTTCTTCTTCTTCCAAGGAGACAAGCTCTCCTTGCTAGCTCTTGCTTTGCTCTACTACTAAAACTAATCTAAGGAATACAAGTGAGGAATGTGAGGTGAGTGGCTCCAAATGATGGTGTATGTAGAGAGGTGAAGGAGCTCTTCTTTTATAGCTTGTGTAGGATGGTTCGGGCATCTCCAGATTTGGAAGGAGGTGAAACCGCCCTTGGGATACCGCCTGCGATGGATGGGCCCGGGAGCCGTCACCAGGGGTGCGGCTGCCCCCAAGTGTGGCCGGTCCCTGGGTGGGGCCAGCTGGCCACCGTCTTCGTGTGATCGGTTGCTCCCTGGGCCTGGACCTCCCCTGCAGTTACAATTAGGCCCAGTTCATCTTCTAAGGTGGTCTTCTCTATTTTCTTGGTTTGCACCTTTTCTGAATACGAATTCTGGAATGTGCTTTCTTTATGGTTTTTGTGTATTTCCACATGTCACACTTGCAAGTTAGGTATACACCAAAGCTTGTGGAAATGTTAGTTTAAAGCCCTTCCTACTATTTATTTTAGTAACATATTGGCAGTAGAAAATAGGCTCGAAGGACCACCGACAACTCCCCCACACTTAGTCCTTTGCTCGTCCTCGAGTAAAGGTTTGAAAGACTAAGCGGGTTTATCTCCTTGATTTGAAATCTGCATACAAGTTATTCCAAGCTTCACCTGAACCTGTGAACTTCTAAGTGTCTACCAAGTCATCTTGGGCAATTGAAAAATGGAATAGCCTGGATTCAAATCTTCTTACTCGTATCCCTGCTTAGAAACTTGGGTTTTTGTAAAGTTTTTGAAAACATAAAGATAGCACTTGTTTCTTGAATGATTCTCTCAAGTCACTCATATATTTGTATGTGGTTCCTCACCAAGGCATATAAAGGGATTGCCTTCACTTGATCATCCTACTTCTAAAAGGTTTATCTAGAGCTTTAGGTAGGGATGAAAATACTAAGGCACACTTACCTTGCATGTGTTGTCAAGTCAAATCCCGGGCCTCACCAGAGGGAAGCATCATACTCTTAGATCAGAACTGTGTATGTGTGTGGAGAAAGTATGGAGGATATTTATGGTGTCTAACCTAATTCTACTATGCTCTTTAAAAACACATCTCCCTTCTTATTAGGACTTAGAAAGATTTTCTATGAGAGCATGGGCTATCCTTATTCTCTCTTCTCCCTTTTTTTTCTTTTCTCTTCTCTCTTTTTTTTGTATCTATATATATTTTTTATCACTTTTTTCTTTTTTTAACTATTCTTTTTTCATTTCTTCTCCACCTTTTGAATGATAGCCTCATGCCTCTATTTGCAACAAAAACTTCAAGGGAAATGTGGACAAGAATTCAGAGCATTTATTTGGGTGGAACCTAACAAGCATATTTTTGGTTCTCTCCCTGTAACAACCCTAAAAATTGTAAACACCGAAAAATACAACCAACAAAATTTTTTCAAAACATATCCATGTTTGTTGTTTGTCATGCTAAGCATTGCATCGTAACTCCATCACATGTGTCTTAATATAATCTTAAGCCACATGTGATTAACTTCCCTTGTCTAGCACCTAATGTGTCATGAGTTAAGCACTAATGTTGTACATGTGTTTGTCCCATATTGCACCCTCGTATTCATGTTGCACAAGGCTAGACTCTAGAGCTCTCCTCTCATCTAAATTCCCTCACCTTGCTCAAAGCTCCTCTTCCACTGGAATCATGTATCCAATGTACCTCCTTGTTTTAGCATCTATGTTCATATGTTATATCTCGATGTTGCTCAAGTTATCCATCGATGCTGCATTAGATATAAACATGTGTCCTTAAATGATGACTTTGCACAAGTATCATTATCCCTACCTTGCATTTAATTCATCACGTAGCATCCATCATATTGCATTTTAATTCAACAATGTGGTTTGGATTTTATTTGGATTTATTTGTTGTTTAGCAAATGCCAAAAATATTTATTTATCTAATAAATAAATATATTATTATGGGAATAATACCCAACATAGACAAGGACCATGTATGTCCACTAAACATCTATTTGCAACAAGTTACATCTATCATGTATGTTTATTAAATATACAAAATAGAAAAGGAAAGAAAATAGAAAGGAAATGGAAAAGGACAAACTAGCCCATAACCACCAAACAGCCCAGCTCGGCCTGTTTCCTTTTCTCTTCCTTCCCTGCCCACCGGCCCAAAAGCCAAGCTGGTTGGCCCAACCTAGCAACGCGGTCCGCGAAGCACCCCCAGCATGCCATGTGCGTTGTTCCCTTACCTACAGCCTATGACAGATGGGACCCAGCGTGGACCCCTCTTGTCGTCCCTTCTAGTCCCCTTCATCCTTGCCTCATGCGAGAAAATAGAGCACGGCGCCATACCAGCCTTCCCAGTCATGGAAGCCTCCCCTACCGCTCATCTCCCCACCTACCACCTCTACAGTTAGATGAGTGCCAGCTAGGCCGACAGGATCACGCGAATTGCATGACCCTCTCGCCGTGCGCGCGCTTGCACTCTGCCGCGGTCATGGGAGAACCGTGAGCCTATCACCCCTCTGTTCCCTCACTACTTTTCCCTCCCTAACCACGGTAGGTGAACCATGGTTCGCCAAACCATGTTGGTGACCACACCACACTTGTGAGCCCTAGCCCAAGCGCTCCATAACTGCCTGATCACGTCCCTGTAGCACCATCACCTTCCGCCTCGGCCCTGCCTTGGCCGTCACCCATAAAACCAAGCACCTGGCCTCCAGGGTTCTTCCATCGCCCTCGCCACCACTTGTGGCTTGATACTCACCAGCCGGCAGACGACCCAGAGGGTGGAAGAGAACAGAAAGAGGAGGGAGAAGAAGGGAGTTGGGAAAGCCGGAATAGGAGCCGAAGCCACCGCCGGAGAAGAACAGAGTTGCCGGAGCGAGAGGGCCGCGCCGTATGACTACAACACCGTGCTGCAACACCTCGCAAGACCACGCCAAGTCGACAGAAGAAGAGGAGGAGCGGAGTGCTGCTAGAGCTGCTGCGTCACCACCGAAGTTGGAGAAGACGGAGTCGCCGGAGCTAAGGAGGTCACGCTGTACCATGATCCTGAGGACGACGACGCCCTGCTGTCTCGACGCACTGGAGCTGCCATGAAGAGAAGCTATACCACACCTCCAATTCCTCTTCCCCGCTAGTGAGCGTCGCCGACATCACCGTCCCTTCCAAACCCTCGGCTACCCATGCTTCACTCGGCCATGGTGTCTCACACAGAGCATGTAGGCCAAGCCCTTTTTCCTTTTTATACTCACACACACACGTGAGCAGCGGAAGGCGACAGCCGAGGGCCTTCGACCCGTCGCCATGCCCTTGCGACTTCCAGCGGAGCGCTGCTGTGCTATCACCGTTGAGCAGCGCACTGACTGCTCTCTGGAACCATGGCTGGCCGGTGGAGAGCTGCCTGACGCGCCTAGCTTCACCTGCTGGATAACGAAGCCACAACGAGCCCTGCTGTCATGTCGTGTGAGGCCATGCTCACCGGGCTCGCCATGCGCCTTCGCCACGAGCAACCACCGCCATGCCCTACGGCCCCACTGGTAGACCAACGTGGGCACCTCGACGCGCAGGTCATGTTCCTGAAGAAAATGGGGCTCCTAGCGCCATGCCATGGAGAACTAGCGGACACCGCCACCGGCCGGAGCGCCGCTGTGTGCAAACGAGCACGCGTGGACTCCGCCACGCGTTTTAGTCACCGCCGGTGCCTCATCGGGTGCCAGAAGGTCCCAATCACACTCCCGTGCCTCAATTCGAGCTGTGCATAGCACGGTAACCTACTGCCGCCGTACACCGCTGCCATCGCACCGTCGCCCGTCGTGGCCCGCCCTGTCAAGTGCCCGACTGCTGCTTTTCTGCCCACGGACAGGATCATCATGCTGCCACGAAGACGTAGTGCTAGCTAATGAAACCCGAGGCTTGCTCTGGATGTACTTTTGCTCCGCGCCGTCGGTCGTCGTTGCGACACCGCCACCAGCGCGACGGCCAGTGAAGAACGGAAGCCCCGCATTCGCCATGAAGGACACCTTCGTGCTCGCCATGGCCTCCCGATGCCGAATCAATCCTGGATGAAGAAAAGGATCACCTGGAGCACCTCCCAGTCTCACTGCCGCCATGCGCCATCGCAATCACGCCGTCATTCGCTGTAGGCAGCCTCGTCGTGAGACCTGCTGCTACTTCTGAGGTCACCACCTTGTTCGCCATGACGCCCCAAAGCCGCGACGCCAGTTGATGAAGACGGAAGACCACCCCGATGGCGGATTTGACAACCTCATCGCCGGTGAGCCTCGCCGTTGGTAAACAGAGCAGAGGATGGGGAAAAGTTTGGAGCCGTCGGAGTTAAGAATGGACCATGTCCATCAGAACTAGTGACGCTGCGGGTGGAACCAGCAAGAGATGGAGCAACATGGACCGAATTCCGTGAACCGCCCTAGCTAGTTGACTCGTCGTGAACCCGGTCCATGTGGACTGAGCCACTGCCAGTGGACCTAAGAAGTATGGTGCACCGTGGACTAGCCTCGTCTGTTGGGCCCATGAGCTGAGCCCGACCCAGATCCCATTGCAGACATGGCAACACCACAGGACGACGCGTGTTGGGCCCGGCCTAGCCCAAGTGTAGCCCATCAAGCCCTGACCCGGCCCTGCTGGCCCATTTCGGACCCATATGTTGACCAGGTCAATGCTGACGTTACTATGACGTCAGTATGACGTCACCCGGACCCACGTGAACCTTAACCGTTGACTTGGTCAATGATGATGTAAGCATGACGTCATGCTTATGTCATTGGCCACGTCAGCATGGACGCCACATCAGCAGGCACGTAGCCGCAGCGTGGACCAATGACTGAGCGACATGTGTCAGCACAGGATTTTCCAGCCTTTTATCTTTTTTAGAAAGTATGTTATACTTTAGAAATTCATAACTAATTCATATGAGCTCAAAAAAATATGAAACAAACGTCCAAATTTTCTATAAATCAAGATCTACATCTTGAGCTAATGTTTGAGTGCATTTGGATCTTTTTTTGATATTTATTTGGTTCTTTGTGAATTCTATAGGAGTCGCTTACGCGACTATTAAGTCTTGATTTTGGAATCGTTGGAGGAACGATCTGAGGACGAGTCTACAACCACAAGGGAGGAGGTTCTGTTGAATGACTATGGGAGAAGACTCGTACCACTACTACCTCGACTTCGCAGGTGTCATGGCAGCACCTTCTTTTAGAAATCCTATTAGGCATGGCTAATATTTAGAATTGCTAGTGCTTTACTTTTATACAATGCTTACACCTGAGATAGGTTTGCATGGTAGAATATTACTTGATAGCCCCTACCTTGTCGTAACCTATCACCTGCTTACCTGCTGTTATGTTAGCCACATGCTTATCTGCTATATTTATATATATATACTTCACTCGCTTACATTTTGATGCGATGTGATGAACCCTGGGTGGTCTAGCTGGGATGCCAGGCTTGGTGTGTGTGTGTTGATGGATCAGATGGGTATGTGAGCTGATGGTGTTGTATCTGGGTTTGGGGTGGAACTTACGGCAGGGTGTAGGGTGAGGGTTGAGTCGATCGAGCTAGGATCTACGATGAGCTTTTCGAGCGAGTCTTGTCATGGGATGAACCTGGACATCCCTATGAAACTGACCTGTGGTGGGTCCATGAAGTGTCAAGAAGGAGAATCCTAGGTGTGAGCCTCTGAGGGGTGGAACCCAGGACGAAGGTGCCATGGTAGCATGTTAAAGAACAACCCTGATGAAGACATCCTGGCTTGGTCAACTTAGGAACTGTTGTGCTGGTATTTGGATCATAGGAATCCTTTGCATTTTGCAAGCTCTCTATGATGGGGAGACGACTAGACTACTTGGTAGAGTGATGCCATTACTGCAGGTTTTGAGGGTGGGCGGTAGGATGAGAGTTGCCCATACCGTCCTAGATTGCCCATACCGTCCTAGATGCTGGTAGCGCTTGGAGGGGCCCGGTACCATGCTTTCCCAGTCTCAACTTACCCGAGACACGTTTTTGGAGTTTCCAGGGTTGAGTGGCATGATGGTATCACTATAGTTAAGCAAGCAGCTGGAATCAGCCTAGGCAATGTACATGCCAATGATGGTGATCTTGTGTAATGTGAAACCTTTGTAGAGTGTGTATGGTTGATCGATCGATACATATGCCGACTTGTCGGCTATGGACCTTTCCTGTGTTCTATTTTTCGAACAAGTGAGAGGAGTGTTCTACCTTCTCTGAGAGTTGCTTCTGGCCGTGAGCCCTAGGTTGGGGGCTGTAGGCCGCTGAGACAGGCCGAGAGGGTGTTGGCCTGGTCGACCTGAGAGTGAGTCTGGAGGGTGGTGGTGATGGTGATGTGATGATGGATTTGGGATGGATGGGATGGTGGTTGAAGGTGTGTGTGGGATGGGAATGTGTTAAACCTTGACTTATTGTTATAAACTTGGCTACTACTTGCATGCATAGGAAAACCACAGCCAAACTATAGGATCGCCAGATCCCTTTGTTTCTTTTCCAATAAAGCTCATCGATGCTGACCATGGCCTGCACACATCTGACAATATGCAGATTTACCTGCTTCACAGTGATGTTGGAAATAGAAGGATTAGGAGGTCTCGTGCCCACGCTCAAGATGGTTGATGAATATCCTTCCGCAAACATTCTCTTACTTCCGCAACTGTTCTGGATGCTTGTACTCTGATGATCCGCCATGTGGCGATGTAATAAATAATGTAAGCCCTATTATTGTATTCCTTTATCTAGTTTTGATGTATGGATTTGATTATCAACTATTATATAATAATGTGATAGATTATATTTTTACATTATTATTCATTCCGTGGATTTTCCCTTCGTGGAAAATTTGAGGATGTTTCACTCCTAGTGTAGGAGTAGAACATTTTTGGGTGGATCTAAATGGAAGGCATGTTTGCGCCTACTCGCAGGGTAGTAGTGCAATTATTTGATGGATGGATGAATGAATGTTGTGCGCAACTCTCTGTGTAAGAGTTGGCAACTTTATTTGTGGGTGTGTGAATTCTGATCTTGGGAGCATGGAACTTCTCTCAACAGGGGTCACAAAACTTGACCAAACTCAACACAAAGTAAGAGGCATATATGGAAGGTTTTGTCATGAAAGATCATATATGGCCTTGGTTGGTATTTGCATATCATTCAAGGAACATGCTATACAGATTTTTGTTTTGTAAAAATAAATCCCAAGTTCTTTACAAGAAATGAGCAAGCGTCATGTCATCCTACTATATCTCATTCGTCAATCACTTAGATAAAATGGGGTCTCTATGATACGTGTTCACAAGCAGTAGGAGTATTGGCAAGGAATAAAGAGTATGCTGTTGGCGGTCCTTATGGATCATTTTTAACCACCAACTTATACCTAAAAGGAGAGAAACTAACCATACCTTAACACATACACATATGCTATTAATAGAATTCCACTTGTACCCCTAGCGTTTATGTTTTTACAAGATTTATGGTGAAACAAGTGGAAGTGCACAACACCAATTGGAGGTGAAATGCGCATTCAGGAAATACGCAACCAAAGATAGCAAAGGAGCCCACCTTCAATGCATACCTGGGCCTGATCGTAACCACAGGGGAGGTCTAGGCCCAGAGGTGAACCGACCACGCAAAGGCGGTGGCCATTTGGCCCCACCAGGGGTGCGGCCGACCCCGGGGGCGGCCGGTCCCCTGGTGGCCCCTCCCGGGCCCAGTCTTTTGCGACGGTTCGCAGGACAGTTCCATCCAGACGATCTCACCTACAACTAGCGCAAATGGAAAGTGTAAACTGCCCTTTAGAGGTCGATTTGGATCCTTCCATGTGAGGAAGAACCTTTTGCATAGAGCCCCCTCCTCTCAAGCTATAAAAGGAGGCCTTCTCTCTTCATCATTAATTCATTCACCAACACAACGAGGTCACAAAGTAGAGAGGAAGAGCAAGCTCCATTTCATTAGCTTCTAGCTAAATTAGTATAGGGAGTGAGAGAGGAAAAGAGCTGGAGAAAGAGCGGAGTCAAAGCAGTTCTACCTCCGGGTGGACGAAGTGCCGGGCTTGTCGGTTCTTGCTCCAACTTGTACCTCTACGATCATCTTGCTACTTGAAGTTAGAAGTTTGTGTTCAACTTTGGTTTGATTCATTAAGCATGTTACTTTCATAAAGCTACTTGTTTGTGGGATCATCGCTCGTCCGTTGGACGGGTGCTCTAGTAAGAGGACTCTTGATGAAGATGGATGTTCCTGATCGTCGCTAGAGTAGTAGTCGCCTTCGTAGACGTGGTGTCTAGGTTGGAGTCTACCTTCGTTTGTTGCGCGTGCCCATGGGATAAGGGTAGGTGGCAGGTGATGACAGCCCTGTCCACTCGTACCTGCATTCCCCCACATCCGGCCATGGAGTAGTGCGGATGCTGATATGGATTGGCAGACCAAGTGCATTAGTGGGCCTGAAGCAAGCAAGTAGTGGGAGAGTTATCTTTGCTTAGGTTTCTTTCCTTAGATGAACCTCTCTACCTTAGCTACTCTTCATCTTATCATTCTGGAAGAACTAGTTTAGAGATATCTTACACCTCCGTTCCCTGTGGAAATACGATACCCTGAATACTTCTGGGTGAAGGCTACAACGGTACTTTCGTGCGCTTGCGGACTTTTCTGCTAATGCTAAGAAGCGCCAACAAGCTTTCTGGCGCCGTTGCAGGGGAACGATTGTCGTATTTGTCTCCGAACCTAGTTCACCCGTGTTTTCTTGTGTTTTATCCAAAAAGAAAAAATATTTTCTTCTATGTTCATGACCCTCCTTCATGAGTCCTATCTTTCAAAAAAATGGGCATTATTATTTTAAAATTGCATATTCAAACTTTTGCACATGCACAAAAAAGATTTTTATCTACTCTCTTATCATCTTCTCTTATTTTAGAAAACCATTTAAAAAAGTTTTTATTATTCTTGTTCTCTCTTTCTACAATAATGCCCTTTCAAAATTCAAAAAAAACAAAATATTTCTCCTATGGATGAGTTCTTTTAGCCACCATCGAAGCCAACCATAGCTTCTGGCTTCAAAACTTCTCCCTAGTTTTGGCGGTCAAGCTTATGACCATAAAGAAAGCACTACAGGGAGATACCCCAAATTATTCAATAAAAGCAAGAACATGAGTTCAAGTTGGTGTGCAACTTTGGATCTTCTTGGTCGCTAACCATTTTAGGAAGAGATTGAGAAGAACAAAGGACATGCGAAGCTTGAGAACATGAGAGCGACATCAATGATGATCTTTGGTGGTGGAATGAACTCAAGAGGAGACCCTGACCTTGCACACTTGACTTTCAACAAAGTCCAAGTGTGGGGGAGGATGGTGCGAGTCCCACCACAAGATCACCTTGGTTCCAAAAAAGAGAGATGTTAGCTCCACCTTGCTAAAAAAACAAAGAGGGAAGTAAAAAAAGAAAAAAAAGAAAAAAAGAGAAGAGATTGTAAAAAAAATAAAAAATAAAAAATTAGTTTTGAAAAAAAATATTGGAGGAAAGAAAAAGGAGCACGTTGGCTTCACAAATTCAAGATACATATAGATGTGCTAGCTGGTTTCGCTAAGCATTGCTCCAACAAGCAAGAAGGGCTCACCTCCATGCCTTTGCAACAACTATCAAAGTCCATGGTCCATACACACTAAGTCATGTGTGTGGCCAAGCTTTTTAGTTTCCCTGCATAGATCTATCATGCGAACAACACATCGTCAAGAGCGATCATCTACATCTGTTGTTGGTAAGTCCTCCCAGGTATGCAAAGGTAATTTTCACCAATTCATTTACTCACTTGTCCCCATAACCCGACCATGCAAATTCATGCTTCCTTTGTTTATGTTATATACTCTAGCTTGGGTGTTGTCACATAGGCATATGTTACGCATTCATGGGTCTTTTAATCTAAGCATGGTGTTTAGGTTAAAATGACCTTCTTTATTCAAATTCTGGCATGGTGTTGGAATTTGATTAATGAGCTATGAGTTGTTATCATAAAAAATAGAGGTAATTTGATATGGAGACAAGCCAAGGTCTATTTTACTTTGCATCATAAGTCTGACCTTGTTTGAGTTATGGGAGTTGGATGAATAAATAAAAAAGACTTAATAAAATAAATAGATAATAAGTAAATAAAAACAATCATAATAAGTTCTAGGCTCTCTGAGGTTCAACCTCGTACAGCCCTTTCTTGTTTTATGTGCTCTTTGTTTTTTCTCTTTGTTAAAATTAAAAACGAGTACAAAAAAATGCGGAGGAGATCTTTCAAGCACAACTAACACACCCTTCAAGATCTACCCTAGATGTTGCACAAACATCAAGCATGCCATCATATAGAGGGACATGCCTTCCATGAACTCCATCTTTGACACCAATGGTTTGTGCAACACCTCTCTCACTCCCCTGACCAACCATGACTCCATGCATATCTTGGATCACACTTCGTTTAAAGATTCTAAAAAACAAAGGGGACTCATGGTCGTAGCATTTCTTTTAGATAAAAAGCTTACATGAAGTTGTTCCTCCTACTTTTGTCATGTATACAAGCCACTAACATGTAGGAGTTACCAATAAATGACTTGCTACATGACGACATGCTACTGAAAGTGACAGACTCCAACCCGCACCTTGGTAGTCACCTGAGATGGAAACCGAGCCACCGCAGCAACAACTTCGATGCTTCATCCATACATGTTGTTGGTACACACATTCAGGTATGTCACGGTAATGTTGACCAACTCATTCACTCATATTTGTCTCCATGAAGATATAACATCATGCTTTTCCTCTGTTCACGCCATATGCTCTGAGTTTGGGTGTATTCACATAAGAGCTCTTGTGGTATATCCATAGGCTTTTTAATTTAAGCATGGTGCTTAGGTTAAACTAGCCTTATTTAATTAAAATTGTGACATGGTGTTGCATTTTGATTAATGATCTTTGAGTTGTTGTTGTGAATAGTGGAAGAAATTCATGTTGAAGATGAAGCAAGGCATGCTTTTTCTTTATCCTAGCCTTGTTTGAGTTTGAATAAAAGAGTCAGCTTATGGTTACCTTGTTCAAAAAAAATCTGTCTCTGTTGAATGATTCTTGGTTATCTTGTCATATTTCCTTTCTCTATGCTAGTAAATTTTGGTTTGGAAGTGTTGGTCCTACATCTTTGTGACTAAGCACGGTGTTTAGTTTGAAGCTTGGATGTAAGATCATTCTTCTATAGGCTTTTTAATGTAAGCATGGTGCTTGGATTCTTAAGCCTACCTTGACAAATTAGACATGGTGTCTAGTTTGATCTTGGAGCTAAAGCTACTAGTATAGATTTTGGTTGATATTATGGAGTAACCCTTGCAGGAATTTATCAATTTCATGAGGGTAAGTCTTTGAGATGACAGTAGAGACAAACATTTCTTTGGTGAACCTTAAAAAGAAAAAATATATAAAGATAAATAAAATCTTAAAAAAAGTAATATACCTTTCAACCCTAAGCTTTGTTGTCTTGTTATCTCCATACCACCATAAAAATAAGCTTGGGGGAGAGCTTCCTAGCACACTCAAGAGAGGCCACGAACTGCACATCAGGCTAAAGAACCACCAATTAGTGGCACCCCCAGGTGAACCACATTAGTAAGTCAAAAGCAAGCTTGGGGGAGGGCTCCCACAAAGGTAACTTGTGTCTCATATTTCTTTTTAGTAAATTCTCCAACTTATAAAATGGTGAGATATGATTATCCTCTATCATATGTGTTAAGACGTGTTAGTTTTTACCCTTGTTGAAATGATGAACAGTTGCTCTGTCTTATGTTTCACCTGTACCTATTTTATAATCGAGCTTTCTCAAAGATTTGGCTTTATTAGCTAAAAATGTCTCATCCTAAAAACTTGGACTAGTGGGTTGCACATGCTTGATCTTGTCTAAGTTATTGCCTGATATGATATAGTGACATGGGCTACGCTATGACTTTGTTCTGAGTGAAACTTGACATCCAGAGTTTTATTTTCAAAAACATTCAAAAACAAAAGTTACTCAATAATTATGAAATACCTACCAAGGCCATATGACATGTTTCAATTCTACAAATCTTTTAGTCATATGCTGCTTGTGAAACATTGAGTTAGGTCAAATTGTTGTGACCTAAGTGAGATTATTGTCATGCACTCATGATTGAGATTCACATGCACCCACCAAATAAAGCCAACTCTCACCCCGAGAGTTGCACACAACATGCACCCATCCATCCACAAAGAAAAATATGCCAACTCTTACCCTGAGAGTTGCGCACTCTTCCACCAAATAAAAATGCCTGTTCTTGCCTTGAGAACTGTGCATTTGTTATCCACCAAATAAAAAATTGCCGACTCTTACCCTGAGAGCCGCACATTCATTTTCCACCATATAATTACTCCTCGTATTCCATCATGACATCTCTCCATCCAAAAGCTCTTCATATATCGACAAGATAGATATGGGCTATGAAAAAAACATGCCAAGGGGCATATAATAAACAAATGGGAAAGAAAAAGTTCCAAGTACCCGTTCAAAAAAAGAAAGAGAAGAAGAGAAAAAAAATGGATATATGATCTTATAGCCCATATCCCTCCAAAAAGTTTCATTCCACTCAATAAAGGAGAGAATCATGATGCATGGAGTACCAAAAATATTTAGAATTAGGATTTCCACTATCCTCATACTCCACACACTTGCATATCTCAATCAAAGTGTATGACTTGTATCTCCTTATGGTTTGGTTTTTGACTTAGCAATATATGTGATGCAAGTACGTCCACCTTTATACCTGCCTAGAACTCCACTCATAAGCCTTAGTGGTAGGATATGAAAGGCAAAATTACAATGCCTTTGGTGAGGTATTCATACACATTGAGTGATCAAGTGAATCATTTGAAGAACTTAAGTTTTCTTTTACAAAAATTTTTCAAAACCTCCGGAAAGATGGTTGATCTTGGGATGAATGATAAGCAATGCTCGTTGAACTGTTCTATCTTGCAATCACCCAAGACTTGAGATAGGTAAAAGGCCCCATTTGTTTCAAGATAATAGCAGGGTGGATAGCATGCTGATTTATTCAAATTGCAGTAGAAAACTTTGTTATAAACTTGGTACATTTGAAATATGATCGGCATTGTAGCAACTCCTGATCAACAACCATACTTAGCTATTTGCTCAGGATGAGCAAAGGTTAAGCTTGGGGTTCTTGTTGGCAGTCCTTATGAATCATTTTTTAACCACCAACTTATACCTAAAAGGAGAGATTTATGCTATTAATAGATTTCCACTTGTACCCCTAGAGTTTATGTTTTTACAAGATTTATGGTGAAACAAGTGGAAATGCACAACACCAATTGGAGGTGAAATGCAAATTTAGGAAATACACAACCAAAGATAGCAAAGGAGCCCACCTTCGGTGTATACCTAGGCCTGATCGTAACCACAGGGGAGGTCCAGGCCCAGAGGTGAACCGACCACGCGAAGGCGGTGGCCATTTGGCCCCACCAGGGGAGCGGCTGACCCTGGGGGCGGCCAATCCACTGGTGGCCCCTCCCGGGCCTAGTCTTTTACGGTGGTTCATAGGATGGTTCCCTCCAGACGGTCTCACCTATGATCAGCGCAAATGGAAAGTGTAAACCGCCTTTTGGAGGTCTGTTTGGATCCTTCCATGTGAGGAAGAACCTTTTGCATAGAGCCCCCTCCTCTCAAGCTATAAAAGGAGGCCTTATCTCTTCATCATTAATTCATTCACCAACACAACGAGGTCACAATGTAGAGAGGAAGAGTAAGCTCCATTCCATTATCTTCTACCTAAATTAGTATAGGGAGTGAGAGAGGAAAAGAGCTGGAGAAAGAGCGGAGTCGAAGACTTTCTACCTCCGAGTGGATGAAGTGCCGGGCTTGTCAGTTCTCGCTCCAACTTGTACCTCTACGATCATCTTGCTACTTGAAGTTAGAAGTTCGTGTTCAACTTTGGTTTGATTCATTAAGAATGTTACTTTCATAAAGCTACTTGTTTGTGGGATCGTCGCTCGTCCATTGGACGGGCGCTCTAGTAAGAGGACTCCTGATGAAGACGGATGTTCCTGAACGCCGCTAGAGTAGTAGTCACCTTCGTAGACGTGGCGCCTAGGTTGGGGTCTACCTTTGTTTTTTGTGCACGCCCACGGGTAGAGGGGTAGGTGGAAGGTGGTGACAGCCCTGTCCACTCGTACCTGCATTCCCCCATGTCCGGCCATGGAGTAGCACTGATGCTGATATCGCTTGGCAGACCAAGTGCGTCAGTGGGCCTGAAGCAAGCAAGTAGTGGGAGAGGTATCTTTGCTTAGGATTTCTTGCCTTAGAAGAACCTCTCTACCTTAGTTACTCTTCATCTTATCATTCTAAAAGAACTAGTTTAGAGATCTCTTACACCTCCATTCCCTGTGGAAATATGATACCCTGAATACTTCTGGGTGAAGGCTACAATGGTACTTCCATGCGCTTGCAGACTTTTCTGCTAATGCTAAGAAGTGCCAACATATGCACACTTTAATCACAGGATGACATGGGGATGGAGCATCAAAAATTTTGTCTTTTCAAAAGTCTTCAATGTTAAAATTTCAAAACTTTTGAAAGGAGCGAGGGTAGAGTTGCACAAACCACCATTGAAGATGAAGGAGCTAAAGGAAGTTGTTTGTCTCGTCCTTCTGTATGATGGGTTGCTCGATTTTTGTGCAATGTGTTGGGGAGATCTCGAGTTTGTTTTGAGTTATGCTTGAGGGATCTCCCCCACACTTATTTTTGTACCTATTTTATTATAACAAAGAAAATAAAAACAAGAGGGACTACAATGGGCAAGAGTCTTATTGACTAAAAGATCAAGCAAACAAAATTTTATTATCTGGATTTTTTATTGAAAAACTTGTTCAACCAACTTTTATTAGAGCTCAAGCAAGGCTTAGGATAAAAGATGCATTGTAAACATAGCCAAGATATATCTCCATATCAGATTACTTCCATTGTTTATGAAAACAACCCAAGATTCATTAATCAATTTCAACACCAAGTCAAAACTTGATTAAAGAAGTCAATTTTAACCTAAGCACCATGCTTAATTTAAAAGGGCCTATAGGTAAATTGTATATGATCGTATACAAGCATACCCAAACCAGAGCATATGACATAAACATAGGAAGCATGAATTTGAATGATCATATGGGGACAAGTATGAGCGAAGGGGTTGGTGAACATTTATTACCTTTTGCATACCTGAGTGTTCTTACCGGCAGCATTTGTGAATTTCTTTGAAGATGCTGCACCGACGCTTGGTCGTATAGGCTTCAACTCAGGTGAACCATCAAGCCAGATCACACACACAACTAGCGTATATGGACCTTGGGCCTTATTAGTAGAAAAGGTGTAAAGGAGGAGACTCCTTCTTTTCTTCCTTATATATATATATATTTGATGCTTTTTTACTTTTTTTTGAAAGATAAATACCGATGACCTTTGGCAAGGGCTCAATATTTATAGTCTGTTAGCCAGACTTTCCCTTCTTCATTGCTCTGCAGCTACATGAACAAACTCGAGAAAATTCTTGGTTTGCCCTGGGATTTTTTCCATATTGTTGACAGGAATAGAAGCAGCAATTTGAGCAAACTGGGTTTCTATCATTTTGTTGAAACTCAGTTGGAAAAGAAGACAGAGTTTCAAGCTTAGCATTTATATCTTCAAACATTTTATCATTGAAGGAAGGCTCTCTAGCAAGATACGCATTAAATGCAGCTTGTCTTAAAACAAAGCTTCTCGAGGAAGGTTGATCGAAAATGTAATTCGCATTGAAATTGGAAGAATTATCTTGTGGGTGGTTATGGTTGTTCCACCCATTATAATCTGGTTGTTGATGTTGGCGAAACCTGTTGTTGATGTAGGACGCTTCTCCCTGGGTTTCGGGACAGCTGTTTCCCGAATGGCCAACATCTCCACAGACTTCACACATCATGTGTGAGCCCATGGCTTGGACGGTGCCTATGGTGGGCTTGGTGGCACGGTCGTCCAGCCTCTTTATTTGAAGGTCTATTTTTGCGGCAAGCAAATCCGTCTCCTTCATGGAATACATGCCTTCTTGTGTTTCCCTTCCTTCTCCCCAGCTTTGGTTTGCCACCATCTTTTTGATGAGTGCAGTGGCATTCTCGATGGTGAGGGAGAGAAATGCCCCTCCAGCTGTGGCATTAAGGTGCCCCTTTGACATGGTCATCAGGCCCTCATAAAAGTTCTGGAGAACAAGCCAATCTTCCATTCCATGGTGGGGATAGGCTCAAACATAGTCCTGTAGCCTTTCCCATGCTTCAGGAACGGACTCGAGTGATGTTTGCTGGAAGTTAGATATCTCTCCCCTTAGAGCACTGGTTTTGCTCATGGGGAAAAACTTGATGAGGAACACCATGGAACATTTGTCCCACGTGTTGATAGCTTCCTTGCTGTGGTAGAACCACTGTTTTGCCTTGCCCACAAGGGAGAAAGGAAACAGACAGAGCTTGATGCTAGTTGGTGCGATGTCTTTGATGATGATGGTGTCGCACAACTCAAGGAATTGTTGAATATGAGCATTTGCGTCCTCGTTTGGCAAGCCACAGAACTGGCTTGCATGCACCATCTTGATTAGGCCAGTATGGAGCTCAAAGTTTCCTTTCCCGATATTGACAGCGGCCCAACAGGCACGTTGGCAAAAGCAGCAGTGGAGTAGTTGTGGAGTGACTTGGCCATGATGATAGTAGTGGATGATGCGAGGGTGAATGGTTCGTCTGCCAGTGGAGTAGTAGAAGAAGAAGCGGTACGGGACCTGTTCTTCCTTAGGAGTGCCTTCGGATTGTCGATGAAGTTGTTCGGCAGGTCAAACCACTCATACACTATCATGTTTTCTTCTAATAAAAAGAGGAAGAAAACAAGCGAAGTTAGCCTGCCTAAACTATGGCTACCATTTGCTTATTCTGCAATCAATGTTTATGCCAAGCTAGATGTTTTTATTTCCTTTTTCCCTCCCCGGCAACGGCGCCAGAAATGCTTGTTGGCGTTTCTTAGCGTCACTACTAAAGATAGACTAAAAGCCCATCCCTAGTACTCTAGCATCATACAGGAACATCCGTCTCTATTAGGAGTCCTCTACTAGAGCACTACTAAAGATAGACTAAAAGCCCATCCCTAGTAACAACACTAGAAACGTGTGTTGGCATCCCCAACCACCATTACGTCAGAAGAGTAACTCTCGGCCCTTAACGACACCGGCCAAGGTAATGTAGTCTAGTAATAACAGTTAGAAGTGCCTGATTGGCCTTCCTAACCGTCATTACTTATGATATGCAAAACTGTAGCATGGCTCCATGGGGTGCACAAGAATTACAAGCCCTAGGTAATGGTACTTAGGTATACCAATCATGATAGCTCAGTATGAATAAATCTGCAAGTGTACGGAACTATCATTGTAGCATTTCAACCCGTGAGTATTCAGGGGTATCGTATTTATAATTTCCCATAGAAGGGCAGGACGAATGCATCTAGCTTTGTATAGACATGATCACTTATTGAGTGCATAGGTAGACATAGCATAGGCAGGGGTAAATCATAGTTCAAAGATAGTGGACACACATCTGAGCCAACCTCAAGGATAAAAGGGAAATAAAGAATAAAAGAATATATCTAACTAAGCAGGCATTGGTCATATACAGCTATGCAAAGAATTGTTAGTAAACATCTAACTAGCATGTCTAGCACCAGGACTAGGTCTGGTATGACAGGGAGATCCCCGCAGCTAGTCTGCTAGCCGATAGAGACTTTACGAACTCCTACTCAATACCCGAACGTGGGAGAGTGCTTAGGATGGATAGGGCTATCGCCACCTGCCCACTTATCCCTCTACCTGTGGGGCACCAACATATCCGCCGATCTCCGCATACCCGGGCACCACGCCCGTGTAATTAGAAATAACTCCTAACCCCCATGGACCCCACCCCTTTGGAGTGACAGGCTAGGTTAAGAGCAACCGAGAAGGCACGATGAACCGTCACCTCATCCCTAGTTCTTCCTCTATTCATACTAATTCGATGAATGATGAAGAACAACGATGAACATGTCAAGAACATAACACATAAACTATATGCTAGTTCATATATCATGATCATAACATGAACAAGACTATACTCTAGTTCATATGCATTGCTATATAAATAAGATAAGAACTTGAACTTGGAAGAGAACTGCATAGTATTCATACCAAGGTGTTCTTCTTCTCCTAAGAAGACAAGCTCTCCTTGCTAGCTCTTGCCTTGCTCTACTACTAAAACTAATCTAAAGAATAGAAGTGAGGAATGTGAGGTGAGTGGCTCCAAATGATGGTGTATGTAGAGAGGTGAAGGAGCTCTTCTTTTATAGCTTATGTAGGACAATTCGGGCATCTCCAGATTTGGAAGGAGGTGAAACCACCCTTGGGATACCGCCTCATGAACCACCTGTGAAGGATGGGCCCGAGAGCCGTCACTAGGGGTGCGGCCGCCCCCAGGTGCGGCCGGTTCCTGGGTGGGGCCAGCTGGCCACCGCCTTCGCATGGTCGGTTGCTCCCTTGGCCTGGACCTCCCCTGCGGTTACGATCATGCCTAGTTTGGCTTCTAAGGTGGGCTTCTCTATTTTCCTGGTTTGCACCTTTTCTGAATATGAATTCTAGAATGCGCTTTCTTTATAGTTTTTGTGCATTTCCACATATCACACCTACAAGTCAGGTATACACCAAAGCTTGTGGAAATGTTAGTTTAAATCCCTACCTACTATTTATTTTAGTAACATATTGGTGGTAGAAAATAGGCTCTAAGGAGCGCCAACACCTGTCGATGCCAGGGCCGGCACACCACCAAGGGAGCCAGCCCCTCCCATGGTTCATGAAAAGATGGGTACACTTCTGTTGATATATTTATTTATTTAAATATTCTAGCTCTCATTTCTCATTACGTGTAAACACCTTTATGTTTTCCTCGCAGACCCAGTCGCATGATGGCCAGGAGATCAACGAGTTCACGGGGTACGCCCTGGCTCACAAGGGCAAAGCGACAGATCCGGCCAATGTCTAAAACCTAGCGGACGGGCCCGAGGCATACACCAACCCAAACACCTACGAGAAGATGGCCAAGTACACCGCGGCGGCTCGCACGGGCCATGGGGAGGACTTCGATCCGGCCACCCAGCCCCTGGATACGGACATCCAGATGAGGACGGGAGGAGAGAAGCAGCACGGCTGGTACTATATTGCCCATAGCGCAATCGACCCGGCCACCGTTCCCATGCTCCGTCAGGTTCAAGAGGTGAGCAGCACGACCTCCTCTGACATCCCCATATGACCTCGGTAGCTCAGCTCCACACAGATGTTGCGGGCCAAGTTGGCCGAGTTGCGGGCCATGCAGGAGGCCGCGCAGGAGGCCTATCAGCAGTTACTGGCGGCCCAACAGGAGGCCCATCGGCAGGAGATGGAGCACCAAATGGAGGCTATCCGGTTGCACTCGCAGCGTCAGATGCAGGACTTTGCTGGCTTTGTTCAAAACATTCGGATCCCTGGTGTTGTCTTGCCTCTGTTGCCTGCCTCGTTGTTCGCTCCACCCCCTCTTCCTAGCCCTATAGGGACTCCGGTGAGTATATATGTTTGTCTATTGCTTTGGCTTGTGCGGCCATCTGGCAGGTACTAATGAGATTGCTTCTCCTTTGTGCAGCCACAGTCGGCGGGTTCGAACCCGATTCTTAGAGACGGCCCTTCTCCAGGCCATGGGTGGCCAGTTGGCCTGAGTCCACCTTACACGTGGCCCGGTGGCGTTCCTCCTCCGCCTCCGCAGTAGGGGTGGTCTCCGTGGTTAGGTGGCGCTCCTCCTCCGCCTCAGTAGCACGGGTGGTCAGGTGGCACGCCTCCACTTAAGCAGCACGGGTGGTCAGGTGGCGCTCCTCCGCGTCAACAGCTCGGGTCCTGGACGTACTCCTTTACGCCGCAGGGGTGGCAAGGTGAGGGCTCTTCACACCCTGCGGGGCACGGGGTCGGCGGGTCACAGCACGAGCAGTGATGGACTGAGGCCTTTATGTTGGACATGTTGAACTTATCATGGACCACTGATGGATATTGAATTTGTTATGGATGTTGGACATGTTAGACTATTGTTGGATTTATGACTATATATGTGGATTTATGACTATATATGTGGATTTATGTTATATATATATGGATTTGTAGTGTCATATGAACAAAAAACAAAAAAATAGTTTTTCCCAGCTTTGCCGAGTGCAGGCACCAGTTTTGCCTAAATTCCAGCTTTGCCGAGTGCCTGGTGACCTGACACTCGGCAAAGTTTTTTTAAAAAAATAAAATTTCTTTGCCGAGTGCCAGGTCAGCACTCGGTAAAGATTTTTCAATTAAAAAAAGAAAAAACTTTGATGACTGCCGGCGTTGAAGGCACTCGGCAAAGAAAATAATTTAAAAAAAATAAAAAATTCTTTGTCGACTGACATGTTAGCAGTCGGCAAAATAGGCGTCAGATGACTGATGCCGTTAAACTTTGCCGACTGCTGACACGGCAGTTGGCAAAGTGTTTGCCGAGTGTCCCTGGCCTGGCAGTTGGCAAAGAAATCTTTGCCGTCAAATTCTTTGCCGACAAGGCTTTGCCGACTGTTTTTGGCCCTTTGCCGAGTGCTTCTAGCACTCAGCAAAGAAGCCGAGTCCGGTAGTGGCGGTTGAATCATTGAGTATAGCACAACCTGCAGATTGAGTGCCTTCAACACGACCTTGATCCGATCCATCAAGTTTGGATCATGATTTCCCTCTTCACGAACAAAGCTAAGGTCGATGACCTAGGGTTGATATCCCCATGGGGAGTGTCCATGGTACCTTTCCCTTTGCAGATCTTAACTACAAACTAATCTCCTACTAATAAAATCCAAGTCCTAGAAAGGTGACTTCGTCATGGCTATAGTAGAAATAACTGTAGATAGCAAGGTCTTTCCCAAACATCGTCAATGATGATTTTGTTAGTAGATTTACTTGGACTAAACTTAGAATCCTCTCCTTCTTATCATTGGAGGTCTTGCCAGAAAGGAAGGAGCCCTGTCCTTAGGCCATGACTACGATTGAGGTGCCCCTGATGGCGATAGCCATGGTGGCTTGCAACCCTTAGGGTGGCTATTACCCTGTGGCGCTTTCGTTCAAGTTTTTGCACTATCTTTTCTTGATTGCAAATATATATGCATGACACAATCGAGATCCTGGCTAATCAACTTAGTTATATTAATTGTTAATCATGCTCGTATAAGATATTGAAGTTAATCAATGCGTGTAGTTGGGTGCTCATCATTATTTATTGGATGAAGTGCATGCTTGTTTAAGTTGTTCTATCAGAGTCAACATATATTTAACCTTTAATAACACCTGCAATTTAACTTATTGTTATGTATATCATTGTTTTATTCTAAATTTTGACCATTAGTTATAGTTTATACATAAGCGATAAGATTGTTAAAATTGCGTCATTGTTGTCATTTGGGACATAGAGACTCACTAAGGATATTGAGCGTTGTTTGTTAGATCTTCTCCTGCTTTAGTTTCTTTGTGAAAATTGTACTACTACATAAATGATTTTGTGAAACACTACACCCAATCAATTATCGGAGACGATCACAAAATTTAACCATCTCCTAAAATATCTAAGGATTTTTTAAGGCGGTAAAAAACTGTCGGTCTTCAAATTGAAATGGATTTACGAAGGTGGACTCTTAATAGGTTAGTCTCCGAAAATGGCCTTCAAAAATCAGTTAATTCTAGGAGAGAGATGATTCTTTGACTAAAAATATTTCTCTTTGATTTCTGGGACAAACTCTCTATGCATATAGTGACTTTCTGTGTCATGTGAATTATGAGAAGCTTTTTCAGCTCACAATCTGTTGGTTCATTTCCGAAAATCACTTTATAAACTTTTTGGGAAAGCTTCTCTTAGATTCAGCCTAAAAGCTGCTCCAAGAGCTCTCTGCCAGTCTGCCATACCCTGAATGCTCAATTCGATCTCTGTAGCATGTGTTGTTGACGGGCACACCTTACTATCTATCACCATGAGAATACAACATTGTTGATTTATAACATAACTCCAAGAAAAAAAAATGATTATTACAGAGAAACTTGGGACTTACATAGAAAACACTGTACACAGTGAATTTGTGGTACATGAACATGCGTTTTACACATATGAGATTATTCTAAAAGAAAATTTTGCGTGAATTGGGAGCTATATAAATATATATACTTCGATTCATATTTATAAAGCTCTCTACATGAATTGCAGGTTGCTGGTCATAGCAAGTTTTTGATGCTCGCTCATAGCAAGTTGCAAATACATCGATCAGGTGCAGAAATTGT
>CM041639.1:7187030-7229322 GCA_023333625.1 Bothriochloa decipiens | reverse complement strand
CTCGCTCATAGCAAGTTGCAAATACATCGATCAGGTGCAGAAATTGTGTCATAAATATGTGTATCATCCTTAGCTAGCTTTATGGGCATTTCAGGGCCTCCTAGACATCCGATTTGGGACATCTAGGGCTAGGATTCTTCAAAAAGAAACATCTAGGGCTGGGATCAGTGCCTGGCAGAGGGTGCGATTCAAACAGGCCCTCACATAAGGCCCCTCTCAGCTTCATGCTTAGTACTGATGATGAATACAATCAGGAGGTGAGTACAGAGAGGTTGTTGATGCTCAACATCACCATTATTTAGCTGCCAGATGGACACACACTGATATAGAGCTGTCAATCTCCCTCCGATGCATATGCATATATAAATATAATAATAATAATAATATATATAGACATGCATGCATCTTCCTACTGCTATAGGACCTATATAGCATAGATGAACCCACTCTCATGCAATCACATGGGAAAAGGCTGCTAGATAGATAGCTACGTGAACGTGATGAGGCCGGATCACACGAAGACAAAATCAAACCGTACGTACGTGTAAACTTTTTTACAAAGATAGACGATAGATTCACTGTTGCGCTCTGATGATGTGTGTATATATATATTCAATCAATTTTCTGTCTCTTCCGCATCTTTGCAGCTGATGCTAGGGTGGTGTGATAGTGCAGACTTGAGCTTGCCAACAATCTGCTCCGTTGTCAAGGTGAGGCGGCGGCCCTCCATCTGAAGTAAATGAACAAGTGACGTTTGCACCAAATAAATATAAATATATTATTAGCACACATCAAGCATGTTTGCACATAATACGACCAAGTCATACAAATTAATTATGCTGACAGCTCTAAGTAGGCCATATAATAGAATGGACACTTTAATGTTTTTCCTTAAATAATTACTAACTTTTCCACACATATTATTAAATAACATTCCCTTTTCGTTTTAAGCATAAGTTACTTTGCTTTTTTTTTGTTCATCCAAATGAAAAATAAATTATAATTTGGAACTAAGGGAGTAGAGTACAAAACATTCCCATGTTCACACTTTTATTGGAGTGGTTACCTATATATACACTATAAGAGAAATAAACCAACGCGATATGTCGGTATTAGAATTCGCCTCATCAATGGTTGCATTGATGAGCTGCTAATGCATTGTACTCAATCTGTCAAAAAAACATTTTTTAGGATTTTTAGGATACATTAGTACTCAATTGAAATTTCCCAGGTAAACCTTTTTATTGAAAGCGATCTTTGCTAATTAAGGAATAAGCCACTAATTAAAATAAATGAATGAAGGCATGCATAGCAAAATTCTAAGATTCAACACGTGTTAGCATGAGATTGTGATCTGCATGCCTACATGGGTAATTTCCTAATATGTCCTAAAAATCCTAAAACATCAAGGTGTAAATTGAATTTGATGAGTTGAATTTTTTGGGACGGAGGGAGCAATACTTATATTAGCACATATGAGGTGCTAATTGATTAATCGAACTAGCCAGGTACTCTCTCTATTCTAAATTATAAGTCAGTTTTATTTTTCTAGATACATTGGCCGTGTTCGGCTAATTTGAGGCTGGCCTGATTTCGGCTGGTCATTCAGCCAGCTGGTTCTCGCTAGTCAACAATCAGCCTGATTCAGCCATTCAAACACTCGTACATGGTGGTGCCTGCTGGCCGAACGGCTGGGCTGAAAGGCCCACAAGCTTCAGCTGAAATCAGCCTAGATTTTACCAGCTGAACACGGCCATTGCTTTTATATGTATCTAGACGACATAGTGTATATCTAAGTGCATACCAAAATTCATGTATTAATCGAAGTAGTTTTTCTCTTTTTGTTCTACCATGTGTATATAATTAGTCACCATTGATGAGTTGTAATGTGGCCACACACCAAAATAAGTAATGCAACCCTTTTCTAGATTGTTATCACAAATAATTTAAGGGTTTGTTACCAGTTGCATTTACAAATATAAATGTTTTACCAAGCCTTTAAAAATCTAAGGGATCGAGGATCGTTGAACCCGATGTTCCAATAAAAGTTTAGTATTTTAGTACATCCTGTATATTCAAATATAAAAAGCATGCATAGATCAGATTGCTGAATGAATTAGTCAAAATCCAAAAAAAAATGTGGGGAGAGAGAAAAAAAAAGAAAAGAAGAAAACGGGCTTGCCTCTGCCGTGATGGTTATGACAATAGTGCAAGCGGAGAATGGCATGACATTGGCATGGACGACGGTGAGCCCGAAACCCTCGACCACGGCGAGCGCTGTTGCCGCCACCCCTTTGCCGCCGCCGCAATGAATCTTCACCATCGCGCTCCTCTCCGAGAAGCGTGCATCGATCTCCGGAAGCGCTGGTGCCCCCGACGAGGAGGATGCCGACGGCGGCGATAGTGAGCCGCCATTATTCTCGTCCGTCGGCGGCGGCGCTTTGCTCCTGATGCGGCCGGCGCCGGCGCCAGCGGCAGCGTCTTCCAGGGACTTGAGCCGCTGCTGGAGCTCCTTCACGTACTTGGCGGCGTCGGTGAGGATCGTCGCCTTGTCCATCTGCAACGACCTTGTACTTGTGAGGATCGATACACGGATTTGATTGATGCCTGGATCTTGAGGCCTTCATGCTGGAAGTGCACTTTTTCATTGTATAAAACATTTTAAGCTTTTAATAAAAATCCTGCAGGGGCTTTGGCCCCTCCAGTTCACCTCAAAAAAATTGATGCATGGATCGGATGGGAGAGGACCGACCTTCTTGAGGCCTGGGATGACGGTGGAGAGCTCGATCAAACGCTTGTTGATCTTCTCCCGGCGCTTGCGCTCCGCGACGATGTGGTCCGGCGTGCACGACGACGACGATGGCGCTCCCATGCTGCGTATACGTATTGGGTGGTGGGCTCTTCTCGGCGGTGACCGGCGGCGTTGAACCAGCTGGTCCGGTGTGCGTGCCGGGACCGCGGCTTCCTCCATCACGCCGTCGCTGCCAGGCTGCGCCGAGCCAGTGACGAAGTTCCAGCTCACCGTCGGCAGGCTGGTGTTGCTGTTGCTGTTGCTGCACGGCAGCGGTGGCGGTGGCGCGCGCGCGAACGGCGAGTTGGGCGACTGCGGCGGACAGGAGCCACCGTAATAATCCGTGGCCGCTGCAGCCGTCCGGGGACTCGGGGCTGCCGGGTCGGTGGCCCCGCTGCTGCCGCCGTCGGTGACCTCGCCGCCGTCGCCGGAACCGCCGCTGGACCAACTGTTTGCCGCTGCATGGGTTTCGGCGGCGGCCATCAACTCCCGCACCATCTCCGCCGCGTGGGAGGCGTCGCGGAGCGCCTGAAGCGAAGGGAAGACTAGTACCTCCTCGCCGCGGCCGTCGTCGACCGCAGGCTCCTCCTCCTGCGGGAGCGTGTCCATCGGCCACTGCACGTCGTCGTCGACCGCCGCAGGCTCCTCTTCCTGCAGCAGCGTGTCCATGGCCCACTGCATGAACAGGCTTGAGTCCTCCATGTTGCTTGCTGCGTCCATGAACGCGACGCTCAACAACCGCCGCAAATATATGAACGTACTGCTACTTAATCCAATCCAAATCCTTACAATGCAACAACAAATCGTGGAGGAGGCTTCACGTTTATAGGAAGAGCTAGGAAGGCTAGAAATGGGGATATGGCGCCAAACAGTCAACACTATCGCACGTCAAATTGGGATGTCCCAATCTTATTGACACCTTAAATTAAAGGACGCACGTACCAAGGGCAGAAAGCTTCTCTATCTACAGTCTACAGACAAGGAAAGGAAATTTCTTCTTCTTTTTTCTTTATTTTTTTTATGGATGAAAAGAATTCTATACTGTACATTCTTACTCTTACGTACGGTTGGTCATTTTACAAGGAACTGGAAGTTCAATCGATATCAAGCACGAGTCAAGACACGTAAGCAATAGTAATTAAGCAATCTAGTCTAGCGTGTGATATATAGGTTTTCTTCCAACATAGGCACATGTCTTGTCCCAGCTATTCATGGTGCCACGGTGTCCAGGTTTGTCACATATATGCAGCAACCTTTTGGTTGCTACAGCCTTGGAGAGAAGCCGTTGACTTGGGCACTTGTCCCGCGCCATGGACGGCTCTCTCTCTCACCTGGTGACCGAGGCAGGCGCACACGCCCTAATGTAGACACTCAACACTCACGTATAATCAGCGTACTCCTATGAATATACGTACATAAAATATACGTACATAAATCTTGTTCAATACATGTACATAAATCTTGTCTTCATGAGCACTCCTAAAAACTGAGTCGGTAGATCTCCCAAAAGCTTAGCCCATTGAGCCTCCTGGTTCGAAAAAAGTATGAGCTTAACACACTATCGTGTCCGTGCCTAGGTCATCACACTAGCCTAAAGTGCGCATGCCACGGTAGTGGCCTCGTTTTTTCCGAGTGTTGGATGAACCATGGTGGTTGAATGGAAAATACAACCCTTATTCGCTATGAGAACCGGCAACAGTAGCTACTAGCTGCGTGGGGCCGAGGGCGCGCGCGCGGCGGCACAAGCATAGGCGTGGGGCCAAGGGCATGCAGCAGCATAGGCATAGGCAGGGCCGAGGGCACACAGCGGTGACGTCAGCTAGGGGCATATGTCTTATTCTCAACTTGGGGGCGTCTATAGGCGGCGGCGGCACCTCCCGTGGCCGTGGGATCTGCAACTACGATCCTATACACAGCAACGGCTAAGCAGAGCTGGTATTATATATGCCCCGTGGCGACGTAACGGGGCAGAGGCTACGCGGAGGTGGCTGCGCGGCCGCAGCGTCAAGCCATGCCGGCACAGGCACACCGCAGGCAGCAGTGCCCGGCGACACGACATGACACGATTCAAGTGCTTCAGTGTCGTACCTGGGCCGCCAAGTGAGCACGGCGACACTGCACGACACAACATCGTGCTCTATCATGCCAGGGCTGGAGGCGCCGGGCCAATGCCGTGTTGTCTGATTGGACATCTGTGTAGGCAGCCCCAATAGAAATGTGAAGAAATTTCATCTTTGTGACTTGGAAGCCTAGCTGAGGGCTGATTTTTCTTTTTTTTATCTCGGTCCCGAATCTGGCTAAACTACGGCTATAGCTAACTAATCAAGGCATCAAGCCACCGTGACACACCGCGAGCCTGGCCAGGACGGATGCATTAATAAATCATGTCCCTAGAGCTTGGATTATATTAGGTATACTGCCACAACAATGTAGCACACATGTGAAGACAATATAATAATGCTTCAATTTTTTAGAGAACAATTTCCAAAAAATAATAATAATCCATTGCGGAACTCAATCCATACCCTTACTTTACAACAAATAGACAGGACACCAAGATAGGTAAGCACTTACTTCATCAACGCCTTAAAAAATTCATTAATTATAGTTTGTTCTGGGTCAAATCATTCTAAATTTAATCAAGTTTTAGAGAAGTGTATTAAAAATTACGACATCAATAACATAATGCAGTCATTTTTTTTATCATGGGCAGGTTGACCTCAATGTATGGAAAAGACAGTTTAGAAAATAGCTTGGCCTTGTTTGCACAAAGGCCAGTAGGCAACTCCATCTTAGACAATGGAGAGATAGTTATATTTGAAAGTTTCTTTTTTCTTTAGGCCTTGATGCCTTGTAAATTGTACATGACATCTTTTCTTTTAATTGAAAATAAAAAAAATACAGGTAAAGGACTCCCCTGTCGTTCAGGTCAAAAATAATATATATTTTATAGTGAAAGTAATGAAAATTATTTTGTATGATACATAGAGTATTGATTTCTTATATACTGCATCCATTTCAAATTATAAGTATTTTGACCTTTTTTGGTTCATGTATTTTGCTATGTATCTAGACATAAGACATAAAAATATTGTTAGATACATAGCAAAATACATAAACAAAAAAAGTCAAATGACTTATAGTTTGAAACGGAGGGAGTACTGACTAGCAAACATGCTCACATGGGCATATGTGTTGTAACCGAACATAAAGTTCATTGCGTTGTTACCTAAACAAGGACTTGTGGATCAAATATTTAAGCAACAATCGTGTATTTGTTGCTGTATATATTGCTCGCTCAACGGGATAAATAAGCGTGCAATTCTAACTCATGTGAGCGCGCATGGGGTGCGAGTCCAAGTCCAAATGAAATAAAGAGGGACCAAAGGGCATTATGGGAAGTAAAAAGAAATAGATAAAAATACTGTCTCGTTCTTTAATATTAGGTAATAGATTTAGATTTATTTATGTATTCAAACTTAGACCCTATTTGGTTTTCAGCTCGTAAAGTCCAGTGACTAAACTTTACTCACTTTAGAGACTAAAGTTACAAACAAACTAAGTTTAGTGCTATTGGGTTCTATTTGATTCCCACCTTCTAAAATATAGTAACTAAATTTTAGTTATTTTAGAGACTAATAAAGTTTTAACCAAACTGATTAAAAACCTAATATTAGGATTAAGAATTAAATTCTGATTTTTTTCTGTCACTTCATCATAATGATAATTCACATGCCGTTTCTCACATAACTACCAAACGTGTATAGATGGAGTTTCGACATGCCTTTTCAAAACCATCAACTATCCTATTTTTTAGGGAAAAAAAGTTAAATGGATCCGTCTTTTTACCGATAGCGTGATGCTCACCTTGTTCCTGTGGATCGACCCACCAGTCTTAATAAAATTCACATCCAAAAGTGTATATTACAAGAATAACAACAATCAGTATCAGTAGCAATCTCTGACAATTTTGGTCGTGCGACTTGAATCTAGTGAAAGTGATACTTGTGCAACAGGCCACCACAGAAGGCGACATGTGAGGTAAAAATACATCATCATCATCACTGACATAATAATTTGCATGGTACCAAATCAAAATCATGAACAGAAGCAATGAGCGATATTTTGGTCGAGGTTATAGTAGCTCGTTAGATTTTTCTGTTCACTCACTTAAATATCACCTATATTTTAGTGGTTTATTTATTGATTAATGAGAATTTTTCTTATGCAATTACTAACAAGGAAATAAATTTACCGATAGAAAATAATTTTTTAAAAAATTCCTAACATTGAAATAGGTAGGAACAGAGTGACAGCGAAATCAATAATGAGAGTGCGACAGTTTTTATATGGCCAAATTTGTCAGTTTTTTTAAATGAGACCCAGTAGTGACAGAGCAGAAATTCTAAAGCACAATGAAACGTATAAAATTCTGACAGATTTAATTAAAAAGACCTATCGTAGATAAATAGAAAAAGTCTAATAATTGCCTGACGGCCAATTTTTCTGAATATATGTTTTTTTTTGCCTGAATATATGTTTTGGCGGAGATCTCTCCAGCACCTCCCAAATTCAACCGGGTTTTCGAGTTCCCAATCATGGATTTGCCGCTTCTTGGCCACGTATGCAGTCCTGAGTCCTGACCACGTCCTGTGTCTGTGTCGTCTTCATCCTACGCAGGCAAGCAGCGCGCTGTGCAGAATCCGGCTCTCAAGAGATCCTCATTGATGCATGTGAAAAACACAATAAGGGAGAGATCCTTTCTAAGAAACAACAAGAGATATGGCTGTTCAACTGCTATGTTTTTTTCTTTTCTGGAAAGTTCTTGCTCAAGAGATTGTATTTGTCTACTAATTTACTTAAGTTTTTTAGAGCCCTCAAGATTGTCACTACATCCAGATCTGATAGAGATTATGCGAGCAAAAGTTTGTAGGAGGGAATCCTGCTGAAAATTACATGTGTACCTACTACGACCGACCCTACGATCAATTTGCGTGTATTGCTACTATTAATTAATCTAAATTTCCGGTGGTGACAGCATTATCATCACCCATGTACCTTTTCCACTTCCTTGCTATTATTCGTTAGAGGATCAGAGTTTGCCAGTTTGGTAAGGCCACTATCAATTTCGATTTTTTTGGTAGGAAAGGAAAAAACTTCTTAAAAAAAACTCCATGTTCTAATGTATCTGCACTTGAAAAAGAAACAGAGGCATCCAAAGAGATTTAGAGATTGACGGAGTCACCATAGGTGCCTCGCTGCTGACGGGAGCATCACCTGGGAGTGAAGATTTATTGATTTTGGAGGTTCCGGCTGTGAGTTAAGTGTCAGCGACCGATTCATACTTCAGCTATAGATAGATAAGGCTCTCAGCTTTTAGTCTGTTGTATACGTTAATGGTCATTGTATGACCGATTCTTCAGCTGATCCTAGTCTTCATCCTAGTCTTCAGGATAGCAGTTAGGACTGCATGGATGCCACGGCTCCAGCACCTGTATATGTATCGGCACTGTGAATGAATACATTTGAGCATTCTCTCCCAATTCTTGCCTCTTACATTAAGCATTAGGGATGGCCGTTTGGAAGCTAGGCGGCTGGCGACATCGATGTGCCATTGGTGGCGACAAAAAATCTTCAGGTGCACCTGCTCTTTTTTTAGATCCAATTATATTGGAAAATGTTGGTGATAGGGTTGGCATTTTTATTTTTTTGACTAGGAGGATTCTCCAGGCGTTGCCGCGGGTATGAAGTGTGAATAACAATATGTTAGTATAGTGAATACTGAGATGGACCTTACATGTCAAGATAAATTGCCAGTGGCACATGTCTAGATAAATTGCTGTGACAAATTATAGGGGATTTCTGAGGTAGACGTATTGCATGTCAAGGAAAATAGATAGCGAAGTTAAGAGTGGACTGTTGAGGTATGTGTGTTGTATGTCTAGAGAAATAGATACTGAATTTTGTCTATATAAGAGTTATAAAATATAAAAAATTGCAAAAATAGACCTTTAGGATTATATTTTGGTACCATCAGAGATGCTCTAAGTAATTCTGAAATCAGGGTTTCTACTTCTTAAGTAGTATCTCTCCCTATATTTTCCAGCCTTATTTTCAGCCTTCCCGCATCGTCTCCTAAATCTCAGCCTGCACTTTGGATTATTTTTTTTTCAAATTGATGATACACAATATTTCCATCAATTCAACGAAAATACAAGAATATTGTTGGATCCAAATCTTTGGAGACATCACTCCCTTTCCGTGCATTTCCTCTTTGCACCACCTCCCCATGTTTCGGTAGGCTGAAGCCATGGGATAAGGAAACGAGCGGCTTCAGAATGGCAAAAGGACGGAGAGCTCAAGGGTTTCAACATGAACCTCGTTAGTTTTTTTTTCATGAAGATGTTTAGACGTCGAAGTTATACTATCATCATGAGGCAATAAAACCTTCCGGGAGAGCTGAAGGTTTATGACGCTCCTCTACCGGACTCAGCTTCTTTGCCGACTGCTGGAAGCAGTCGGCAAAGGGTCAAAAACAGTTGGCAAACGCTTTGCCAACTGCTTTCCGCGTAGACTGTCGGCAAAGAGTACTCGGCAAAGGATATGACAACGAAGCATTATTTGCTGACAGACAGACCACAGACAGTCGGCAAAGACTTTATCGACTGCCATGTCCCTAGTCGGCAAAGCCTAAAGGCATCAGCCATCTGACGCCTGTTTTGCCGACTGCTGACATGGGAGTCGGCAAAGAATTTTTTATTTTTTTAAAATTATTTTCTTTGCCGACTGTCTTCCGAGCCAGCAGTCGGCAAAGAAATTTTGTAAAACCTTTGCCGACTGCCGGGTCACCAGGCAGTCCGCAAAGCTGGAAGCTAGGGAAAACTGGCGCCCAGCTTTGCCGACTGCCAAGTCACCAGGCAGTCAGCAAAGCTGGGGAGAACTATTTTTTTTGTTTTTTTTTGTTTTTTCATACATGACAGTAGATAAATTCACACATATATATATATCATAGATCCATATATATAGTCGCAAATCCACATATATAGTCATAAATCCAACATGTCTAACATTCATAACAAGTTCAACATCCATAACAAGTGCAACATCTATCAATGGTCCATAACAAGTTCAACATGTCCAACATAAAGGCCACGGTCCATCACCTTGGAACCCCTGCGGTGCAGAGGAGTACGTCCAGCCCCCGAGCTGCTGAGGCGGAGGAGCACCACCTGACCACCCGTGCTGCTGAGGCGGAGGAGCGCCACTTGACCACCTAGGGCGGCGGTGGAGAGAGGCTAGCGGGGCAGTGGCGACAAAGACGATCAGGGTGGCCGAGTCCCTCCCATGGGTCCTTCTGCAAAAAAGGGCAATAGGTTAGTGTCAATTGAAAATTTCGGTAGCACCTCCCCTGCACGGGGAGGTTCCAAAACCTACAGAAAACATAGACACGAAGGCCAACATTTACAACGGCACGAAGGCCGACAACCAAAACGGCATGAAGGCCGACATTCGCAATGGCACGAAGGCCGACATTCACAATTGGCACGAAGGCCGACATTCAAAATGATCCGTATACCTTCAGTGGTGGCGGGGTGTGCACGCGGAGAATGGGACAGGACGTTGCTGCGGAGGCACCACCTCCCCTTCACTCCATCTCCCCCTCGGCCTTCTTCTCTCCTTCCTTGCCTCGCCGGCCTCCTCCTTCTTCCGTCCTTTTCCTTCTTCCTTTCCTCCTCCTCCTTCTCCATCTTCTTCCTTCTCCTTATCCTCCTTCTTCTTCCTGTTCTCTTCCCCTTCCTCCTCCTTCTTCTTCCTCTTCCTCCTCCTTCTCCTTCTTCCTCCTCTTCTCTTCCCCTTCCTCCTCGGCCACCTTCTTCCTCCTTCCTCCTCCTCTTCCTCCTCGGCCTCCTTCTTCCTCCTTCCTCCTCCTCTTCCTCCTTCCTCGGCAGGCGGCGGAGGCAGCCCGACAGCGGTGGGGGCGGTGGCACCTGGGGCGGGGTGGGACAAGGCGGAGGAGGAAGCCTGGCGACGGTGGAGGGCGATGGCACAGGGGGCAGGGTGGGGCGTGGCCGTGGTGGGGGGCGGTGGCACCGGCGGCTGGCAGGGGCGCAGGGGCGGGGTGGGGCGCGGCGGCGGGGGCGGATCCGGCTGGCGTGGCCGAGCGGCGGCGGCGGTCCGCCGGTCGAAGTGGTGGCGCCGGCGGCTGGCAGGGGCGCGGAGACGGGGTGGGGCGCGGCGGCGGGGCGGATCCGGTCGGGGTGGCGGGGTGGCGGCGGCGGTCCGCCGGTCGGGGTGGCGGCGACGACGGCGGCGGGTTGCTGGGCGGCGGCGGCGGTGGTGTGTGCGTGAGTGTTGTATGTGTGCATGTGTGGAGTGTGCGGCGGTGTGGGTGGGTGTGTGGTGTGTGTGTGCGCGTGTGTGGGCCGGCCTGTTAGGGTTAGAAAAAATTTCAATTTTATTTTTTTATCAGAAAAACTCTTTGCTGACTCCCACGCTGGGCAGTCGGTAAAGATTGCATCTTCGCCGACTGCCAAGCCAAAAGCAGTCGGCAAAGATCCCCTTTGCCGAATGTCAGAACTGGCACTCGACAAATCATTAATTTTTTTTGAATTTTGAGTTCAAACTTTTTCTGTAGCCCAAGCATGTTGTTCACAAGCACATGTTCGAATTTGGGGCCTTTTTATAACATTTTGCTATATTTCGTTCAATTATTTCATTTATTTGAATTTTTCTGTATAATCCAAATTTAAACTGCAGGTGCATGAAATAATAAAATATAGCCATTCAAAAAATGATATTATATTCGTGAGTGTATGTTGAGACCATCTCCATAAACTCACCCAAAAGTTTGAACGTCTTGTCTATGAAACATGACCATCCACGTGCGGTAGAAGTGTATTTTAATTATGTTAAATCCAAACAAAGTCCAAAAATCACGAAACTTGATGAGGTATCATGTTATCGCATGTAGAGGCTATGATAAAAATTTGAAAATGTTTGGAGCAAGTTGCGACATCGGATGACTAAAACCCAGACATCTCACATTTGATCACAATTATGCGATAACATGACACCTCATGAAGTTTCGTGATTTTTGGACTTTGTTTGGATTTAATATAATTAAAATACACTTCTACCGCACGTGGATGGTCATGTTTCGTGGACAAGGCGTTCAAACTTTTGGGTGAGTTTATGGAGACGGCCTCAACATACACTCTCGAACATGAATATTATTTTTCGAATGGCTACGTTTCATTATTTCATGCACCTACAGTTCAAATTTGGATTATGCAAAAAAATTCAAATAAATGAAATAATTGAATGAAATATAGCAAAATATAGCAAAATATTATAAAAGGCCCCAAATTCGAACATGTGCTTGTGAACAACATGCTTGGGCTACAGAAAAAGTTTGAACTCAAAATTCAAAAAAAAAATTAATGATTTGCCGAGTGCCAGTTCCGACACTCGGCAAAAGGGCTCTTTGCCGACTGTCTTTGACGTGGCACTCGGCAAAGAAGGCTCCTTTGACGAGTGTCTAGCGCGGCAGTCGGCAAAGAGGGGCCGACATGGGGCCAGTTTCCTGCACGAGTCTCTTTGCCGAGTGGCTATCTAGGCTGTCGGCAAAGAGCACTCGGCATAGACGACGGCGACGGACATCGTTTGTCCCCGTCAAGCTTTGCTGACAGCCTTGATTTGCCGACGTAGGGCTCTCGGCAAAGGGCTTCTTTGCCGACAACCTGGCTTCGCCGAGTATGAGACACTCGGCAAAGAAATCTTTGCCAACTGCTTTGTTTGGCAGTCGGCAAAGGACTTCTTTGCCGAGTGCTTGCCCTTTGGCTGTCGGCAAAGCATGCCGCACTCGGTAAAGTTGCCATTTCTGGTAGTGAACTTGGGCAAAAGATCACTCTGCTTCGAATATGATGGGAATATAGTAGTTTAGTAGTGTATCTTGTAATTTTGCAAACAACCATTTTTGCCTTCCCTATAATTATGTTGTTTGCCATAGTTAATAAGATAAATATGATATTTGATTCTCCAGTTTTTATTCATCAACTTGAGTTTTCTTATCCCTTCACAGCTCCGCCGAGAGTGTAAGAGATGACCCGCATCATAACAGTAACTTTGGTCGTGTTTGACAGAGCACGGCTTAAGAAATCTTTATACTTTCTTGAGCTGGTTATCTATAGCTCTCGAAAATCTTGGATATAGAACTGCAGTTATGTTAAGTTAAATTACTCATTTTTTATTTATACTTTTAAACCACTTTAATTAACCTACAAACTACAGATCCAGCATAGACCTCTCCGTTTGATGCAGTGATGCCGGAGCAATGGTAATCGTGCCTAGATCTTTTGCTTGCTTGACAACCAAATTTGTAGTTTTACAAAGATTAAATATTATTTGCGGTTCTTGAACTTGTCTTGAGTGGTTATTAGGTCCTAATACTTTCAAATTCCACATTTAGCTTCTTAAACTTGTCTCAAGTTCTCATTTAGATCATGGTATTTTCAAATCACATATTTATTAGCTCCCTAAACTTGTATCAAGTTCTCACCTCGGTCCTAGTAAATTCAAATAGACACTCGGCTCTTGTACAAACAATGAGACAACTAATGAAATACACACTTAGAAAGTAGCAGGACCTTCCCCTCAAAAAAAAAAAAGAAAGTGCCAGGACCTAAATAAGAACTAAGACAAGTTTGATGAGCGTTAGTGAAATTCACTCTTTACCTCTTTTACAAACAAATAAAACAGCCCCAGATCTTTTGGTGTGCTTGAGAATAAAATTTGTATGAGAAAGCAGTCGTACTCGTACCCAATATACTTAGTGTCAACTCGATCAGAAAATCCCTCGCTGTATCCATAAATAAGTACACCGAGTAGTCTAGAATCGGGATGAGACTACTGAAAAGAATAAATGAATAATCTAGTGCACTTGCCATCATGGATGACTATCAATAGCGGGATGCAAGGATCAAGGACATTGTCGTGCATGGACGAACGCCCGCTTTTGTCTCATTTTGCCGGGGTGCCAGTGCCATGACCAAACGCGTGTTCCTATGCAGTACTAGTACTGTGGTGAAGAGAAGACTCCGAAAGGTATAGCACTAGCAGTGGTGTCCGTCCATCTGTCTCTAATGATGGTTCAGTCTTTGGTGGCAGGGCAGGCACAGCAGCATAGTAGCGCGCAGTGGCAGTTGGAAATCATCCATTCAGCATTGCTCCCGTGGATGCCAAAATGCCACACCACAGTGGCATGCCCTTCCGACAATATCCGGTCCATATTATGTCACATCGATGCACCCACATATCAACTTCGATGAATAGTTTTGAGCATTGATTTAGCAACAACTATGATCTGTACTTGCACCCACCATACTAGTTTGTCGACCTCCGATGGATGCATTATTGCTCATCAAAAGTACAGACTACAAGACTTACTCCCTGTTCCAAAATAAGTGAATTTCTATGATTCTTAAGCCTTGTTTAGATAGAGGCTGAAAAAATTTCACTGCACTATAGCATTTTCGTTTGTATTTAACAAATATTGTCCAACCATAAACTAACTAGACTCAAAAAATTCGTCTCGAAAATTAGAGAACTGTATTAGTTATTTTTATCTATATTTAATATTCCATACAAGCGTCCAAAGATTCGATGTGATGGAAAGAGTGAAAAAACTTAAAATTTTAGAGCACCTGAACAAGGCCTTAGAGGAGATTTATACTTGGAAGTTTATATTTATCCATATCTTGACTTACTCCCTCCGTTCCAAAATAACCAAAATAAGTGAACTTCTATGATTCTTAGAGAAAATTTATGTTACTTGGAAGTTTATATTTATCCATATCAAAAGATACTTTAGCATGTAATGATTGCACTTTGAAAGTAGAAAAAGTACAAAAAAACAAGCTTCTAATTTCTAAACTATGTGCGACATACCTATAAGTGTACTTATTTTGGTACAAATTTAAATGCTAGAAATGCACTTGCTTTGGGATGCCAGTTAAACCCAAAACATGTGTAATAACTTCCAGGGGAGAGGTATGCTTTTTGAGAGGCTTTAAGGTTTTCTCTAGTAGTAACTAGTAAAGAATTTCATATTGATCATGAACAGTATATGTATAATGAGACCCTATATATTATAAGTTGAGGCAGAAAAAGATGCGCGCTTCCCTCCCACACCCCCCCCCCCCCCCCCCCATCCCCCCAAAAAAAAATATTTGTCATGGACAAACACCTATTGTTTCTTAGATGTAGTAATAAGCATAGTCCTACTCCTTGCAACTAAAAGCACGGCTAACTTAACCAATTCCTCTTTGACCATAAAGAGAACCGAGGCAGCAATGACACTCTGTACAATCTTTGTACCCATTCTTTTGTAAAACCCATGCAGTCCTTCGTAGCGAACCATCTTTATTATCGCATCTAGTGTACCTGGTGAAAATAGTCGGTGTAATGTCAATAGCAACAAAATTAGATATGCGTGACTAAAATAATTACGATATCATTTTTATTATCAAAGCACAATACTACCGAAAATATCAACAATTTGTTCTCAAAGCATATCAACAGTTTGTTTTCTCAAAGCATATCAACAGTTTTTCTTTTTTCTCAAAGCAACCATATAAACAATGATCTCAAAGGAAGTATATCAAGAGTCTTTTCTCGAAGAAAACATATCAACAGTTTGTTATAAGTTCCGTTGTGTAGTGAAGAAATATACCTGTGTATCTGGACATCACATTGCTGCCAATTTCTTGTTTTGCCTGCAACCTTGACTGCAATAGTTAAGACATAATGAGTAAACAATGAAAGCACTAGTTGCAAAAAAATGAATCTTTCACCACCCTCCACAGCCTACAGATGGACTTGTGCCACTAGTGCCTGTAACTAGGTGGATCTAAAGATGACCTAAGTACCAGTCCATTTGAGTGAAACTTCAATTACTGCAATCTGTAAAGCCGCAGTTTGAATTTAGGCACAATAGACCCAACAGTTTATTAAATAACAATTATTGCAATTAAGCTACTTATACAGTATGAATCTATCAATCCTAGGAATTTCACAAACATCATGTCTCAAGATTCTCATAGGTCTTTGAATTAGGATACTTACTTCAGTTCCAGAACAATGTATTTATGAATAAAGTTAGCTACAGTAATGCTCTGGTAATCTAGAGTCAAACTGTGCTCAGAATACAGGGTAAAACTATTAAAAAGTCTCTAAATAAAAAAAAAATGTACCTTGACGACTAGCAATGGATAGGTGACTACAGTAGCTCCAAGTTTTGCTATTGCACCCAACGAAAAAACCTGCTCAATGAGGAAAGTGCAAAGAAAGATTACATATGTATGAACGTTACCATCTGCTTGTGCATTCATATTGCTAGTTCAATAGTTTGTCATTAACAAAGAAAATATATGATCCAGAATCCAAATAGTGATATGGGATAGAGAAGTCATGAGCTTGAATTCTTCTTCCTGGAGTATGTAGAGATGCACAGTTAAACATATGAAAATTGCTCTGCTAGTACTCTTATACAGAGATTCATGAATATTGAAGCATAAGAAGTTACTAATGATTAAGGGTAAACCGACACATATTAATTAGTTTAACTTTATGATTAGTCAAGCATAATTATTTCCCATAAAAATTAAACGGAACCCTAGTCAAAGGCTACAAACAAATATTGCGGCGGACCTGTATTTCTTGCTACAAGTAAAATGGTGCGTGATCAAATAAATATTTTTTTTCAAAACTAAGAACTGCTCTACGCCCCTATTAAGTAATATATCATGCTCTAGCAATGCAGTAATAATCTTGATGCTCTCCATTAGCTGGCTGCCAGCACTGCTCCGAACACATACCATAATTAAGTACCCATGCATTTTCCACTAACAGCAGGATCTTATACAGATGAATCATGTTCTTTGTTTCAAGTAAAAAAGAATAATATGCATTAAAACTTTAGAAGAGACCGAAAAGACGTTTTGGATAACAAACTAATCATATATGTAAACAAACTTTCCCATAGTTACACTTAATTTTTCATGCTTAGAACATTCATAACTTTTCACAAGAAAATCCCATAACATAATCATTTGCAATTGCCAATTATTACAATCCCATTAAGTAGGACGCAATTGCAGAAAGTGATTTGTAGGTAATAACAGCTCTTTTGTGTGGAACATCTAATATAACATTACATGACATCATATAAAAATGAAATTTCTAGGTGCAGAATAAACAGCTAAGGTGATCAATAAGCTCAAACAATTATGCTTTCACAGAGTCAGGTGCACGCATCATTTCATTTCATAACAGCAAGAATAATGCAGGACCTAAATCTGAAAATTATCTACCTCCATAGCAGTGAGGTTCCTTTTAGGTAGCTGCTTTCCAGAACGCTTTGACTGCAGGCGCTTTGCCAGTGTTTCATAGATCATGAACTGAATCGATGGAATACATACCTGCAATTTAAATGCTTTAAAGGTTTGGACTTGCATACATAACCCATACACTTTTATTGTATATTTCAGAAACAAATAACTAACCATGATTAATGTTGGAACAAGACCTTTCCAAAATCCTCTTATACCAGACTCATGATAAACCTCCAGGATCTGTCTAAGACCAATACACATTAATAAAATAATATTTAATTACTTTAAAATGTGAAGTAAAAGCACATTAGAACCACACCAGCTATAGTTATTTTCAATCTGATTATATGAAACTTTGCTTAAATTTATAATGTTCTACGTTGGCAAACTACTCCTACCAATAAGAAAGTGAATTCAAATACTACTCATTCAGGATTTGTATTTATAGATTAAGTGTATCTATTTACTATTTCTGAACTATTAAGTGTGAAAAAAAAAACTAACACCAGTGGCACCTAGCATACTTCCCAATTCTTTCTTTTAGAAGATTTTCCATTAAGCATTTCATTTCTGATTAATTTTCTATATGAAAACAGTAAAGCTTTGGACGAGCAATTGCCTACATGAGGAAAGAGTGCTAACCGCTTGAAGAGTACCATATGGACGAGGTTTTTCCAATTCCAGTTTAACCAGCCTATCCTTCAGAACTGCAACCTCCAATGAATTGGCCCTAGAGATTTCTTTCAGTAAAATCTCACTCTTAGACTCCAATATTTTCCTTTTCGCTTGAGTATGTGTCTGAAAGGAGAGTAGGTAGTAATTTAGTGAACTCAATTAACCTAGTTTAATGTACCTGCATACGTGTCACAAGGACCCATACTGGATTGGTCAGAAGAACATTGATTGACCTGCAATGAAGGAAAGTGACCATGAGCAAGCATGCTGAAACATCAAGATTATTAACTCATAAACTAAAACTAAGTGGTACAAACTATTGAAAACTACTCTTTTTGGTACCTAAGTTACAAAATCACATAAAATCAGCACATTTACCGCAAAAGTACACATTAACAATAAATCCACCCATCCAATAACATCACAGGTCTACACAAAAAAAGATTAACCAACCCACCCATCTCCTTTAATTTGTTCCACCAGTAAAACAAAACAAGTGCATGAGTAGCAGTAGTAGGATGCTTACCCAGCAACAGCTGCAATACCAAGCCAAGAAAGCATCCCAACAGTACCATCCCCAAGGCCCTTCTTACTACGAGCAGCCGCTAATCTTCCACCTTGTTCTTGAGGATCTGGTAGAAGTAGTAATAGATACCCTGGAACCACAAAACAGAATGTGACTCAAAGTTCACAACTAGCAGATATACTCATCCATACACATTGCAGTTCGCAGTTATCGAAATCCAGTCAAACTAAAGAAGTGGAATTTAACCTGCGACGCGGCAGTGCCTATGAGAGAGGGCTTGAGGCTACTGTACAACCCACCCCATCCTTCGGTTTGAATCAGCTGCAGTCACTTGATTATTCCAAAAATTTAATTAGGGAGGGCATCTGGCACAACCCGGTACCGGAAGACCTGAAGCCCACGATGAATCACCTGGAGCATCTGGAAGACGGTGGAGGAACGGGTGGCGCTGGGGCCGCTCCCGGGCTTCCTTTTCTTCGCTGACCTCTCCGTCTGCTACCGGGTGTTCACCTGGATGAACCATCGAACAGAGCAAAAGGATAGTATTTGCCAAATTAGAACAGGATGTAAGATTTATAGAATCCGAAATTAGAAGTTGGACTGAGGGAGTACGATTTATAGAGGGATAGGGGCAAGAAGAGAAGAGGACAAGGCGGTACAGTTTGGAGAGGGTAGGTGATTATCTGTGCGATGATGCCGTCGCCGGCGCCGGCCAGCCCATTCACCGCCGCGCTCGACATGCTCTCCCACTAGCAATCAGCAGAGGAGTGCCCAAAAAAAAAAATCAAAGTCAGTGGGCAGTGTGATATAATTTGGTCAGATTCTGAATGCAGATATCTTGGAACGAGATCCTCTAACATACTACGAACTACAGCAGAGGAACGTAGATACGCCTAATGCCGTTCGTCGGGCATCCGACGGCATAGCAGAAATAAACACGGAAGTACCTCCATCGCCCTCATTCGAAGCACTCGCCGCCGCTGCGAAGATGGTCGGCGACCGGCGGCCGTTGCTGCTCGCGACCTCCATGGGCGTTGGAGCAGGTCTCTAGGAAAGTCCTCTCCCCTAGTAATCGCGCTGTAGCTGGCTGCTGGCCGAGCAGCCACTGTCGCCGCCAACCCGCTCACCCGCGACGGCCCACCAGCACGCGAGCTCGGCGTCGCAGCTGTTCGTTGCGCGCGCGCCGTCTCCTCTTGCAGTGGCGCCACAGCAGCCCCGTGCGCGAGCCTGGCGGCGGCTCGGCTTGCCCGACACGGCAGCTCGCTCTCGCACTTGCCCGGCAGCAGCGCGGCATGCCATCGCGAGCACTCGCCGGCCATGCCATGCCGCGCGCGTTCGGTGGCGGCGCAGCAGCGCGCACGCCGGCGATGGCGCGGCCGTCTCCTCCTGCGGTGGCGCCACAGCAGCCCCCGCGTTCGAGCACGGAGGCGCCTCGGTTGGCCCGACACGGCAGCTCGCTTGCGCGCCTGCCCGGCAGCAGCATAGCTCCCCGTCCCATGCACTCACTGGCCATGGCGTTCTCGTCCGGCGGCGGCGCAGCAGCGCGCACGCACGAGCCCGACGTGGCAGCCCGCCCGCCCGCTCGCTAAGTGGCGACGAACCATCACGAAGGCATCAGCGGCTACAGTTCGGCGGCGCTCGCGTCCTCGCTTCATGTTCGTCGGCGCGGTGGGATCTGACACCTGCGAACCAACACGAGCAAATAGCATGTGGGGCCCACGTCACCTGCATATACTGCCGTTGGTTAGATGATGAACGGATGGATGGAAACTATATCCCTCAAACATAGATTGCACAATGTCAGAGGATCTCGTTCCGATATCTTCGGGTGCTCTGCTCGGCTCGGTTCCACACAGCAGTAGATAGGCAGGAAGTGAAGGGAACCGGCGGCGTACCTAGTGGATATAATCGTCGCCGGTGAAGCGCGGATGAAGACCTCGCCGAGTCGGCGCCGTTGCAGCCGGCGAGGAAGCTGGACGTGGGTCACTGTCTACATTGTACAGACTGGATCGAGAGAGGGGGAGGCGGAGAGACGGACAGGATAGCTTGGAAAGAAGACGACGTCACCAGATGTCAGTCGTCACAATGGTATAAAGGACCTTTGTTCTTTTTTTTATCGGTGTCATTGCAGTTTTCACCGGCTGGCTTAAGCGTTTGTATCCTCAAAGCATGTTTGTGATTTTATCCTTGTTATGATTGTACCCTTTCCAACCAACATAGTTTTGCCCTAATTCAATGGTCAAAAAGAGGCAAAATTACAAAGACCAAGGATAAAATCACGTTGATTTATAAGTAGTGAAGAGCAAAATCACTAAGTTAAAATAACAAGAATAAAATCATTGAACTTTAGAATAGCGACAGAAACACCAAAATCTCATCTATAAAAAATACCGCTTATTATTTAGATGAGCATTGTAATCCTTTAACTTTCTAAAAACTTGAACTTATCAATCCAACTTATCAGTTATGGTACAATATTTTCTCTCATAGCAAATTAGTATTAGCCGATTGAATGCCTCTTAATGAGGCGCATTTACAAACCATTGTATTTCCTTATTACCAGAATGCCCCTCTTTTATATTCTCTTCCCGCCACTAAATTGTGGGCCCACATGTCATCTTCTTCCTACTTCCTCTTCTCTTTCCATGGCAAGTAGGTATTCCCACTGTTCCAAATTGTAAGTCGCTTTGACTTTTTTGATATATGCATTTTACTATGTACCTAGACATAAAATATGTCTAGGTACATAGCAAAATGCATGTACGAAAAAGTCAAAGCGATTTACAATTTGAAACGAAGGGAACACAACACAAGGTCACATGGCATGTGAGTGAGCAACAGTCTGTGGAAGAAGACGGGAAAAGAGATAGGATTCTTCTCTAAATTTTTAAGATTAGACATTTTTTGTGGTTTAAAAGCTTTTTAATTATTTATCTATTTTAATTAAAAGGGGAACAACATTGTCTTCAATATTAGGTATGGAGATAATTTGAATGGTTTTGAGAGTTAGCATAAGAAAGGAAAAGAGATTTTGGTGTTTCTGCTCCTACTCTAAAGTCTAATGGCGATTTTGCCCTTGTTATTTTTAACTTTGTGATTTTGCCCTTCATTATTTGCAAACATGATTTTTGTCCCTGGTCTTTGCGTTTTTGCCCCTGTTTTGACCATTGACTTAGAGCAAAATCGCATTGACTTGTTTGTAGGGAAAGATAAAATTAAAAAAGGATAAAATCACAAATACGCTTTAAAATAGGGGTAGAAACGCTTAAACCAAACTACCTGACAGCAAAAGAGAGAATGATAAAATTTTCTATCTCGTTTCTATGGAGGGGAACACAATGGGCCGGTCAGCAGCAAATAAATGTTGTGAATTTGGTCATCCCGGCGCCCGTACAAAGACGACTTGTCGTTGGGCCCAAATTAATTAGTTAGGCCCACACGCACCGGTGCCCGTTCTTTTCGCGTTGCACGGCGGCGCAGACCGAGGGCCATCGGGTCGGAGGCTGGAGCGGCTACGGCCTACGGCGACGGCGGCGCACCGACAGCCGGCAAGGGGTACAGAGATGAAGACGGTCAGCCTCGGCGCCTCTAGGCCCTCCACCGTCAACTTCCGCATGTACGCCCCCTTCCTCCTGATCCTCTTCCATTAGAGAGACGCCTTGGATCGTTGCTGTGGGAGAAAGAGGGCGCGGATGGCTGCTGATTTCGTTCCCCTCTGCCTCCTCCTCCTCCGTGCTGCAGGCCGACGAGGGACAACCTCGTGCCGATACGCGTCGACGTCGAGGTGGACGGCCAGCGCTACAGGGACGCCTTCACCTGGAACCCGCGAGGTATCCCTCCTCTGCTTCTTGGTTCATTCATCTGCAGCTCTCGTCGCGGTCTCGCTCGCTGGCTGGGTTGACCCGCTTGTTACTTGTGCCTGCTCGGCAGATCCCGACTCGGAGATCATCAGCTTCGCCAAGCGGACCGCCAAGGACCTCAAGCTGCCGGCCACTTTCGTTCCCCAGATGCTGCAGTCCATCCAGGTGCCCCTCTTTTCTCCTGCAAGGTATTTTGTACTGCTAATGGTCAATCGACTGTATTGTTTTTTTCGCGTAGGGGCAACTTGCCGAGTTCCGCTCTTACGAGGGGCAGGAGATGCAAATCAAAGAGAAGATTGTGCCTCTCAAGGTTTGTTTTACTGTTCTGTTGCTCACCAGCAGACTGTTTCTGGGCCTGGTGTATTTTTATCCTCAGATGAATGGAGTTTATGTACTCAAGTGACAGCTTATGTATATGGTGAATCTGCAGATTGACCTCCGAGTGAACAACACTGTAATTAGAGACCAGTTCTTATGGGTATGTATACATGTGTGTTTGTGGTTTTCCGGAGTCCTCATGTCTAAGTTGATTTGCTTTAACTCCCATCTACTCTTCTCTCGGTGGTCAGGATATCGGCAACCTTGATAGTGACCCTGAAGAATTTGCGAGGACGCTGTGTGATGATTTGAACATTGCAGATCCTGAAGTTGGGGTATGTCTTAAACATTGAAGCTCTCTGTTCAGTGCAATGAACTGTTAATCCAACTAAAGCAACAGCTTTTATGATGGTGGTTTTCCATGTCAACTGGCCTCTGTTTATACATTATAATTCTCCCAAATTGTTATACAGATGGATTCCCAGATGATTTTTTTTTTCAAATTTTCTGTGAACTTGCGTTTAACTTTATTGTACCTGCAAGTCATGTAAAGCACTACTATTGTTATTGTCCTTCTCTATTATTTTTAACTCTCCTTGGCTGCAGAATTGTGATGTTGTTTAGTCGTGAATTTGTTGTTATATGAATATTTCTTGCACAGCAGCTCTTTGTATGTAAACTGCGTGCATTATTTCTGCAACTTTGTTCTATGCTGACAGTCTTTTTTTATATGTCAGCCTGCAATAGCAGTTTCCATCCGTGAGCAGCTTTATGAGGTTAGATATAATTTTCTTTCCTAACTCTATTTCACAATATCATGACTTTGACATTCCTTTAGAGGCAGAACATATAAAGTTTTTCTGTGGTTCTTTTACATATATTGTTAATCTTTTGTTTTTATACAAGGCTTTGTATTGAAAAAAATATTTTTTTTGACTTTGGAGATTGCTAGTCAGAGTGTCTCTGTTATGCGAGAGAAGCAAAATTCTTCAAAGAAGGGAAGGCGAGCACCAGAATTTTCTTCAAATAGGTTTGTGGAAGAGTTTACTCTTTCTTTGAAGAAAATGTAGGGAAATGTAGGGGAACTGGCATAAAGATGCTAATTAGCACACTCGAGCTAAATGCCATCCTTGCTGTTTTGTGTCTCTATTTGTTACTGAAATTGATATGGCCATATTTTGCAGTAAAGCCGTGAACAATGCAGTGGATTTATTCAAGTATTTTGGCAGCAAAGGAAGTGTCATCCGGTACAATCTTTTTCTTCTAAAAACCTTGATATGTTAATGATTACTGTAGTTCAGTTTTGATGGTATTGATAGGGAAGTAGTGACTAACAATATTCACTTTGTGTCTGAAGTAGTACGTTACTAGTTTACTGGTGTGTTTGGCATTGAAATCGCCTTGATTCTGCTTTTTCCTTTTTTGTGTATCAGGAAAAGGAAAGAATGGTACCTGTATGAGCCTGTTGTCGACGTTGTAGCTAGTGAGCAAGATGGAAAAGAGGAGGTTAATAATTCTAGTAGGTGAGGAAAGAGCTGATTTTTGAACATTCATTATCAGATAAGTTGGTTTGGTATAGTGAATCATAAAGAAAAAAAAATATTGAAGCCATTCTCTGTATCCTTTTTGGTTCCATGCTTGTCACAATAGGAAGAGAAAATAACGATGCCTAAGCTGTGATTTAATTCCTGAGCATTTCTACAGCTGAAGGGATAACATACATACATTTACGGATTTCTTTATTCACAGGCCGAAAAAGAGAGCAGAAGAAGAGAAAGTTGCAAGTCTTCAGTCCCTCTGATTCAGAGTTTCAGACGCAGAACCGACCTGAAGAGGATTGCCGAATAAGCTGCTGATTGTTCTAACCACGAAGTGTTTTCCTTCTAATCCTTGTTTATCGTGGGATGATGGCACCAGATGCCTGCCTGACAGTTGTCGTAGGATGGCTAGCTATATGTATGTATGCCGTGTGAGTGTTTCTTCCGGATGCCATGTCGTGGTTACTGGTTAGTGATGCCTGTCATCTAGTCTGAGTAGACTTGTCCAGTTGCTGTATACTTCCTGCATCTTTGGTAACATAATATATATGCAGTTGTAGTGAGGATTTCTCGGTTGCCAACGTGTGTTCATGTAGGTTTGTGCAACGAACTGGAAACATTGTTGTTGATAAATCGAAATCTATTTGGTGTAGCAACAAATTGAGAGGCATGCGATAAAATCCTCAACGGGTTAGTGTAGGTAGCAACAAATTGAGGATGAAGGGAGTTTTTTTTTCTTTTTCTTGAGCAGAATGGTGGGAGTTATTTTTTTTCTTTTCTTTTTTTTTTTTAGAAAAAGAATGGAGGGAGTAAGTGGATTCCGTATGTGTGGTGGGTCTCATGACCCAAGTCCGTAGCCTCTGGTTGGGCCTGATAACCAGACAGGTGTGGCCCATTGATTGGGCTAGAAAGAAATTCTTTGAACTAAATACCCTAGGAATAGTGGCAATTATTATGCTACGTCATGTTTTGATTTATTTTCGGAAAAGATGCCGATGATGGATGAACTAAAGGTCTGTGTGATGAAATAAGTACCATGATAGGCCTTATTATTGCAAAAGAAAAAGAAAGTTTCATAGAGAATCAAAGAAAAAAAATGAGATTTAGGAACACAGATCATGATTTTTTTAGAACCAATGAGACTGCTCAGAACTACTTTTTTTTATCATTTCTCTAGATATGTTTAGCGTGCCATTCATGCATGTTGATTTTGGTATTATATCCCACCTAAAAATATTAGTGAGTTGTGTTTAAAAGGAGTTGATGGTCCTGTGGCTTACCTTACATAGGAGTCAACGCAGAAATAATGTAATTTTTCAGTTGCACTGGTGTTTTCCTTATAGGATAAGAGACTTTACTACTGAAGCTCCAGCTTTTATTTTGTTTATCAATCACCATGTACAGTACATGGATGGCAGCCTGGATGGCGTGGGTATCCAGTTAGTTACCGCTTTCTTAGTTTTAGAAAGATGCTCCTACTTTTGTTGCCACAAAGTAGTGCTACTAGCAAATCTGACCTTCACTTTTGCGTGAGCAGGAGAATCTATGCCATCTTGGGAAAACGAAGATAAAACATTAGCAATCTTTTTTTTGGTGAGAAAAACATCAATTTATTATTCTGGAAAAGAAATAAATAAAGGAGGGTAATGTCAAACTTGACAAGGTCGGATCCTGCAGTAGATGCTAGTGCAAGGCGACTAGTGTAGGTGCAGGAGGTAAAAGCGTACTCCCTCCTTCAAAAAAAGACCGCTATAGTTGACTTAAATCATGTTTGATCATCCCTCTTATTCAAACAATTTATGTAAATTATAAATAAATAAATAATGAAAGTCTTTTTACAATGTTTGAAATTTCCTCCAGTTTCCTCCTATTTCCTCCGCAAAATCCTAATTTTATTGTAATTATGTTCGTAAAGGGTATTCATATCTTTTCGCACTCTAATCCCACCATCCCACCCTTCCGGATCCCGTTCGCCCCTGAACCCGCTCGCGTCCCCTGCGCCCTCTCCTCGGCCCGTGACGAGCTCATCGACCTAGCCGCCCCTAGAGTCTATCCGCGCTCGCGGACCATCGAATCCCACCCCCGGAGGGGTCAAGGTGCCCATCGATTATGGTCACCATGTCTGGGAGGGTCGAGAATCTTAAAATCAAGATCGATGCCAACAAGCAGTTTGTCGCTTGGCTGTGTGCTCCTTCCTGTCTAGTCCTACAAAGAAATAGTTGTCCACTTTGGTTTTTGCTTTTGCTACACTTAGTGTGCGTGCTTGTTTGGAACGGGATACCTTTCTCTAGTTTAAATCATCCTGGTAAAGGTATCTTGTATCTTGCTTTCACGACACCAAACTTCTTTTTTTCATGAACATAACACCAGCCAGTTGGTCTTGTGCTCTTTTGTATCCCCCATTACGTGCAGCTAGCAGCTTGCACAATCTGTTCGTTTTCTAGTGCCGGATTTGTTCGAGAATGCATAGGCAACTGTGATTGTGTGATGGATAACTGTTCAGACTTTGGCACTTGACTTCTAAACCTCAACTGGTCCAGCTCAGTTCATATATCAATCAAGACAGAACTGCTGCCGGCAGTGGTGGCACGCGAACGTGTATACATCTGATCGAATCCATACATCAATAATAAGAAGAAAAAAATGTGTACAAATGCGATTATAGAACCCTAATAAAACAGAAGAATAAGGAGCTACTCTTCTAGGATTGCAGACTACAGAGGTAGTAATAACAGTAACGAAACACATTAGCAACAATCTCTCTGAACAACGCTCACATCGATGTCACATTCCTCCCTCGCATCAAAACTAAGCACACCCACACAAGCACACTGTGCTATGCACGTACGCCCGACGATCGATCTGGTCCGTACGGCCTACGCAACCTGCTGCCAGCCATGGCCGTTGCCGTTGGCCGCCTTGTTGGCGGCGTTGCGCCTGCGCTTCCGGATGGCGATGGGCCAGGTGATGGCCTCCAGGCAGACCGCGATGCCGCCAAGCGTGGCCAGGATGACAATGTAGGCGGTCTTGTACCCGCTCGCCGGCCGGCTGGAGGATGTCGAACCCCTTGAAGATGTTGACGGCGCTGAGCACGATGACGGTGTAGCCGACGGAGTGGTGGTAGATGTTCCAGTAGAGCCTGTACTTGTTCTTCTTGTCGGGCCTCAGCAGCAGCGCGAACACCTGCAGCGTGGCCAGGGCGAAGACGAGCAACACGGCGTAGAACGCGGCCAGTGCGACGACGAACACGGCGCCGACCCGAACCGTCGAGGGTTCCCTGTCCCTGTCCAGCAGCGGCTGCTTGTCTTCGCCGCCGTTGAGGTCGACGCCAGCGCCATGGCGTCGTCGGCGTGTGGAGATGAGCTTGGCGGCGCCGAGGCAGAGCAGCGCGACGAGGAACACCGCGGACGCGATGGAGAGGAGCAGCCACTGCGAGCACATGGAGAGGAAGAGGAAGGCGGCCCATTCCCCGACCCCCGCGGCGGACGGGAGGTCGCAGGCCTCCGTGGCGAGCCACCACGGCGGCGGCGGCGACGACGAGAGGGCCGCCATGCTGCGGTCTGGTGATCAGGAGCGGCGGCGCCTGCAGAGGCTCAGGAGGATGGAGTGTGTGGCCTGGCTGCGTGCACGCACCGGTGCGCGGCGAACGTCTCGCCCCTGACGGAGCAGGTGCACACCGCCGCCGGAGCTGTGGCCGCCGGAGCAGGTGCACAGCGGGGACGGAGCCGTGGCCTAGCGCCACCGGAGCAGGGGCCTCGCGCCGCCGGGGTCGGTTGGTGCGGCGGCGGCTGTGCAGAACCCTAGAACCCTAGAAGACGTTTTTTTTTTAATTAGCGCGAACACATTTTCCTGTACTTCAATCGTACAACTTAATTATCATATTACCCTGATTAGAAAAAAGAAATACAGAAACGGAATTATCATTCTTTTATTTGAAGTCATAATTATGAGAGTTTTGGAGAAAATGAGAAAAAATTTGGCGCATATGAGAGAAAATTTGGCACATATGGTCCACCGGTCATACATATCGTAATTTTCCCCGTTTTCTCTCTAAAATTTCCTCCTATTTCCTACAATCTTTTTAGCCATCGGATCGGTCGACGTGAATCGTCGAATTTTTTTCCTAATTATTGTAAAAAATCTCAAATAATTGGCTCCGTTCAGCTGTCAGATTTTGACATATTTTAAGTTATTTTCTCTCACAAATCACTATTAAATCTGTCAAATTCTGCGAATTTTTCTACCAGCCGAACAGAGCCATTATTAAATATTTCTAATAAACTAAGTAGTAACAAAATATACGGGATTTATAGACAGATAGTCAAAACATATACCAAAGTCAACTATGGCGTTCATTCCGTAACCGAGGGAACAGGCTTGCATGTGGCGGCAAGCCAGAAACGAGCCATGCCAGTGTTGGTTGCTGGTGCCTCTGCTGGCAGCCTTGCATTGGACTTTGGGTGCACGGCGTATGCGGGACACGTGGCAGGGCATCCGTAGCATGCATCTCGCAACTGGACGGCCGGCCGTCAAAGGGGACGAGGAAGAAGGAAGAGTGCAGGCAGAGGCGACGACGTGCACGTGCCGCAGATGCTGTCTGACCAGTCCCAGCATGGCCGGGTGGCGATATGGCGACGACGTGTCGGCCTGGCCGCCTGTCAAGACGCCAACGCCAGTGCCACCGGCTTTTGACCGTATCAGGTAGCCCCTGCCCAAGGTCGCATTGCATCCGTCCTACCATGCCATGGCGTGTGGTGATTGATGGCTCACGTGTGTGTGGTTTGGCCTAGCGTAGGCCCTGTTTAGTTCATTAAATTTGACCATCAGATTTATTATGTAAAATTTTTATTTCTCATCACATTAAAATACCGGCACATGTATGGAGTAATAAATATAGACGAAATTAAAAACTAATTGTATAATTTTATTGTACTTTGCGAGATAAATATTTTAAACTTAATTAGTCAAAGTTTAGATACTTTTACTAAATACAAACGAAATGCTACAGAATTTCGCTATAGGAATTTCAGCGCTGATTTGGCCAATTTTTCCAGGGCGGCAGCGGCAACAAGCAGCTGGCACGTCCGCAGGCACACACGGCGAGTGGCCGCGCGTGTCCGTCCGTCCGTGTGGACCAAGAAGAATTACATGCTGCTTTGCAGCGAAGGAAGCAGCAGGCCCGTGTGGGGTCTACTGGTCGATCGTACCCACTGCGTCGGCAGCATCCAGCCGCCGCCCACCACGCGGTTATCCGCCGTCGCGTCTACGACGTCGTATCGGACGCGGCATCATCGATGGATCCACTCCACCGTCCACGCCCTGCAACGGACGGACGCCCAGCAACTGTCCGCGGCGGCGGCGCCTCGCTCGCTCGCTCGTCGAGGACTATAGCTGTCAACATCCCATTGCACGTGTCTTGTTCGCGTTGCCACCGCCCGCCATGGGACGTGTCATGTTCGCGTTGCGTGTTCCACCGTTGCGGATATGGCATCGATCTACTAGTACGCGTACCGGCCGGACTATAGCTGTCACCATCCCATTCTCCATCTCGCTCGGCCTCCGTCTCCATCGTTCCATCTATAAAGTGGGATGAGATCCCCCTACAAGGCAAGCGGAAGGAAGAACCCGATCCATCCACCGAGCCAAGGCAGAGGAAAAAGAGAGGACCATCCATCGAGATCGAGATCACCGCCGAGCAGCTGCTAGCAGAGCAGAGATTGACGAAGGAGAGAGCTAGCTAGGCAGCAGCCATGTCGGACGGGGCGGCCAACTGCGTGGACATCCTGATCGCCATCATCCTGCCGCCGCTGGGGGTATTCCTCAAGTTCGGGTGCGGCCACGAGTTCTGGATCTGCCTCCTCCTCACCTTCCTCGGCTACCTCCCAGGCATCATCTACGCCGTCTACGCCATCACCAAGTAGCTTTATTTATTAGCTGCTGCTTGCTCTCGCTTGCCCGATCGATCGATATGTTTGCCGATTCGAGTACCTAGTAGGTAGTAGTACCTGCTCTTGTATCTATCATCTATCTGTTCTGTTCATATATATGCCGATATGATCGAGCCGATTTGTGTGTGTGTGTCTGTCAACGTGTGATTGATCCATGAATCGAAGCAAACAGTTGTTGAGCTGCTAGTGTAATATATGTCTTGCTTTGTCTCAAATTACTGCTAGCTGTGTCATTTTAGTATATATGCGCTAGTGCTAGCGTTTTGCTACGCAGCTCATCTATCACCGCGACGACGCAAGAATAATTACTTCAGAGATGTATTCATTCACTATATAGCTACCGTCTTTATGCAGAATACTATGAAGTAGGAGTATTATACAATTTATTACACCTACATATCTCACCGCTATATTTATTCGATTCATCATGAATAAATTTTGCTGATTCATCGACCGACACAAGGTGCCATGTCGAGTTTGATAGCGCCGGGCCAGAGCCGGAGCCGGGGCGTCGTGGCAGTGCCTTCAATTGACCGGCATGGCATGAGAAAGAGACACGTGTTCCGTCCTCTTTGTCTGGAGTCTCTACTGGAGTGCTAACTAGTGCACACTGCTTTGTCCAATCCTAGAACCGAGTCAGTCGGACACTTAATTTCCTCGTATCTTGTTCTTTTTCTCTTCCGCATTCTTTTATAACAAAATCACTAGCATGCATGTATGCAAGGACCATATCAGAGACCATGCATGATGGCTAAGAGTTCCACCATGCATGTATTTACTAAAATTCGATCATTTCCAGTTCCTACAGATTTCCTTCACATGCTGAAAACATCCTCCTGCTAACGTATATAGTTAAATTCAACCATGCGTCTCCAGTTCCTTTACCGTGTGTTTGGTCGGAGAGCGGAGCGAGCCGGAGCGGGTTCAACCCATTCCCACCAGCGTTTGGTTTGGGGTTAGGTAGGGATGGGTTTGACCTAGAGGGAATATTCTCACAATATGCGGGTTGGCTCCATCCGCCAAAATTTGAGGGACGGAGCAAACCCGTCCGGTTTCCGTCTGCATCGTCGTCTCGTCCGTCGTCCTCGTCCCCCCGCGCGTCATCCGTCCCCGACCTCGTCCGTCCAGGCGGCGGCTCGCGCCCAGGCGAAGCTCGCCCGAGGCGGAGGCTCGCGCCCAGGCGGAGCTCGCCCGCGGCGGCGGCTCACGCCCAGGCGGAGCTCGCGCCGGCGGCGGCTCGCACCAGCGCTAGAGCTCGCCCGCGCCGGAGCTCGCCCCGACGACCGCGCGGCTTGAGGAAGAAGATAAGGGTGAGAGTTTGACACGTGGGGTCCATTGATGATAGGTGGGACCCTCACTAACGCTGTTATCTTGCCATCCAATCTGTATTCCCATTCCTTCAACCAAACATGAGATGGGTTCACTCCGTCCTCAAAATCAGAGGTACAACCAAACAGAGGATGGGTTCGCCCCGTTCCCAAAATGAGGGTTAGATCCAACCCAACCCATTGATCCCGCAACCAAACAGACGGTTAGAATGCCTACATTGACTGACTATCCACATTCCAGAATGAAACTAAAAAACCTAGTTCATTTTCATCAAAACAAATAAAGGCCCCGTATGTATTCAGTTCCATGTGCACGTGCTATGTCTAGTAATGGGGTTGAACCCGCCCCAAACCCTTCCTACCCATATCTCAAGAGCTCTAATTACCATCCGACCCGATCCACCCTATTGACCCAAAGGCCCTAACCCGTCCCAACCCATAGTCACCACGCAAGTTGATCTGTGACGTACGCGCCGATCTGCGACCACAGCATCCTAACCCATCCCAACCCGTTTGTGTCGTCAACCCAACCCGCCCTAACCCGTTTCACAGTGTCACCCGTTTTCACCTATCCAATAGTACCCGTTTTAAAACCCGCCAAAAAAAACCCGTCAAACCCCGCCCCATTAGCAGGAGTAGCACGTGCGGCCATGAGTGTAAGCAGTCTTCAATCATCATTTCAAACATGCCACAAGACAACGGAACAAAAAAAACCCATATAGCTGACATATTGTCTACTTTTTATATGATTAAACTGTACGATAGTAATATTAAACCTTTCAATTCATCACCCTTCCAGGCCAATATCAAATCAACTCAGGTTGATAGGCCTGTAAATTACTTCCAGGATCTATAACAGTTCACATCGGTAGTGATTCATAGTGTATCCACTGACAATGGCAATATGCGCGAAGCACAATTGGAGGGTACCAGACACCATCAGGCCATAACAGTTATCCAAGTGGCAATATGCGCGAAGCACAATTGGAGGGTACCAGACACCATCAGGCCATAACAGTTATCCAAGTGCTGAGGAGCAAGCAACCTCATGTTATATGTTAAGTAAGATTTGAGTGTTTACAGCTCCAACTGAAAAGTGTAAACCATCTTTGTGCTGGATCCAGGCAACTCAAAGGTTTGCATGGTTTTCAATTCTTGCTTCTGAGCTTCCAAATGGCTATAGAAGATACCAAGATAATAATTTGTAACAAAACAAAGACGTTCATGAGCTTCCTAGGTACATCTGCTGATTTCAAGAACGATAGGAACAAGTTGAACCTGACCAAAAACAAAGACGTTCATGTGCTTCCTAGGTGCATCTGCTGATTTCAAGAACGATAGGAACAAGTTGAACCTGACCAAAATTAGGTGTACTTTTCATTGTCGTGAGTTCAGATTTCTACCCAATTCATGCTGTTTGGTTCTAAGCTATCTGATATATCTGATGCCTTCTCTCCAAGGAGTTTATGGAGCTATTTCTGGGAAATGAGGCCTAGCCTACGCTCTTTTAATGCTACTCAAAAAGCTCTTGCTATGGTTACTGCTTATGTCTGGGAATTGGCATCTATTTGGCCTAGCTTTCCAATTAAATGAATGTGCTTTCAATGGGTTAAGCGCTTTGCTCTACAGCAAGAGTTCGTTTTGATTGAAGCTTTATTTAAATGAGTCTGATCTTATAGCTTGGCTAGTGAAGAGGGATATAAAGTGTGCTACCCCCTTTCTTTCTCCAGGTTATGGGTTTCGTTCAGCAATATGCCCCTTTCAGCCACCCAGGACAAGCTGGCACAGTTAATTCAGCAATATAACCCTTTGAGCCACCCAATGCACTATTGAATTCTACCCAAAAAGAGCATTTCGAAAGAGAGGAATCAGCACGATTTTACAGTAAATACCAAGCAGCACAAGAGGTGGCCTGGAGGTTGAAAGAAAATATTGATCAACATCGGTTTCTTGTGTTAACCCTTTCGGCACATCTCTTTCTCCCTCTCTTTTGTTGCAGGGTCAACAGGTCCCGTGATCCAGTTAGTATCCTGTCGTGAGTCAGGTGGCTTACACCTGACCTTCCAGTCCTTGTACATCTGTTTTTTTTCTTAATTAAATGGCAGAGGTCCTTCTCAATTAGTCCGAAACAAAATTCTACCAGAAAAAGAAAACTACCAGCATATAGCAGATAGATGAGATTTCAAACAATATATGTGGTCCACTTGACCACTGACCACTCGTACAGAAAATCAGAAACAATTGGAGCAGTTTCAACTCAAGTGCATTCTACTATGAACTAAAATTACCATCCCCATTCTAGAAATAATCTTAACCGGAACACAGAGATGATTAACATTCCAACCAGTGGACTTATCAAAATATGAACCATCAAAAAACAATAACCAAGGTCAGATTAAGTGTGCACCGGTACAAATCATAAACAATTTGAATATCTTCACAATCATGATCATAACTCTTAACCAAATACAAAGCACAGGTACATGAGTTTCGTAACATAACATGCACGGTGGCTTACACTTCCATAAACCAAACTATTCAACAGAATACTGAGCATTTTAAGCATCAATAGAGTCAGGTACTGCCATTCTTAACTTGGAAGATAGTGATTACTATGTCCATTTGCTGCAAACACCATCTGAAAAGAACCAAGTATGAATTATTTCATAACACACTTTACATATTTTTCCCCCTTAAGATTGAATACTAGTGATTTTCTACTGTACAAAAGAATTTGCAATCACAGGTATTATTATAAAATATTACAATTAAGAAAATCAACAATTTTCTAGGCACATCTTGATAACACAAGGGATCATCCTTAACAAGTTGAATATGAACAAAAGTAGGGGCGATGTTTTGTTGCAAGTACGTACTACAGTTTGAAAAGACAACGAAAATCTACAGCCAGAACAACACAATTTCACAGAAATCATGTGTACACTGTCAATAAAAAAATTGCCGGGGCCACAATATGCAAAGTACAAGTACACAAGTTCAAAAAGCTCAATACATACTTATACCCTTATTGGAAGAAACGGTATGGAATGCCCATTCTTTATTACAAACAAAAAGCCACAATGAAATAGGCTGACAAGGTAGGACTCCTATATCATAACAGCTTGCAAAATATCAAGAATGATTCTTAAGAGGTGACACTGGTTTCTGTCAAATATTCAATCTAGCACAGGTATCACTTATTTCCATCCAATAAAACATCTACAAAATCAGTTTCCTGTGGCACATGTATCATTTATCTCTACTAGCCAACAAGATATCTACAAAATCAGTATCTGAATGACAAATAGAAGCTTTAGACTACAGGGTTCGAAAAAGAAAAGACAAGGAAAGAGTTGAAATCATACCTGGAGTGAAGAAGCTAATGAAAGGGATGATGCCATCGTAGACTCTTTGGCTGCCAACCTTCCTCACCAACCCAGACTTGAGCTCAAATGTGAAGACACCGGCATTTGTGCTTATGAAAAAAACCTCGACACCCTCAGCAAAACTAATAACATTAGCTTGGTGAGCAATAACGTCCACAGGCAATATTTCCTCAAGTTTGATGAACCTCCGCTGCACCCATCCTGTAATTCCTTGTTCATTCACTACTGTTGACCAAAGAACCAGGTCAAGTGTTGAACCCAGCACACCAGCAATTCCCAAAGAACCATCCTCGTTTTGCATGAGGACTGGAACATCTCTTTTGTACAGGTCCGGCATGCCGATTAAAGAGAAACGGCGCTTGACGAAATCATACTTGAGAATGCAACGACATGATGAAGAAAGCAGTATATCCCATCTCCGATAAGAGCCGCACGCCTCATATCGAAGAAGCAGTTTACACCATCTAATCGTCCAGAAGCTGGTGCGTACCAGGCACGAGATTCCGACGAATAAACATGTGCATGGACAATGGTGCAGTCAGAGCTGTCCGCGCGCAGACAGACCACGTAGAAGGGGCCGCCGCGGCAGCTCCGGTGATGGCAGCCCGCCGTGGCGCAGAACACCACTGCGTTGGAGTGGAATGTGTACCAGGAACTGGGCGCCTGCAGCTCCTCCGACTGATTGGAGAGTGGATCCCACACAACAAACCTCCTCCTGCCAATATCGCTGATGAGGACGCGGCCGTGGCGGCAGTCGGAGACCCATCGGCTAACGCGGCGGCGGCAGTCAGGGTCAGGGACGCGGCTGCCTTCGCCGTGGCCCAGCTGGGGCGGCAAGGAGGCTGCCGTGGCGGGGATGAAACCAGGGAAGGGCGGCCCCGCGGAATATTGGCTGTGGAAGAAGCCGAGCAGCGGGGCACCTCGGTGGAAGGCGCGGTAGAGGCGGAGGAAGTCGCGGTCGGTCACGACGCGGAGCCAGAGCTTGCAGACGGCGGAGGCGCGGATGAGGTGCGCGGGCTCGTCCGGCGGGATGCGGAGGAGGATCTCCGCTGTGACGTCGTCGTTTAGCTCCGGCCGACAGCGCTGCGGCGGCGCCATGGGGAGCGGCCGGCCGTTCGTGGTCGTGCTCCGGGGATTGGGGAATTTAGGCCCCACAGCATGAAGCCTAAGAGCTACACGCACATCCATGCATCGGAAAGATGATATGGCCAGAGGCCTGGGCTGGCCCGGCCCGTGCTGCGTCCGGAGGCTGGTGGTGGGTGGTAACGCTTTAAGTAGGCCTGCAGGAGATGGGCCAAAAGGGAAAGCCACAGCATCAACAAATGGATAAGATGATTGCTGGCCCGGAATCACCGGATGACATGGACAAAAGGCCCAAATACACACGGCCTTCCTCCATCCGGATTCCAGATCACAATAACACGGGAGTTAATAATCAATTAATTAATAAATTAGGAAGGCTATATACGGCCTGCTTGGTTCACATTCAAAATTTATCCTACCAAAAAATTGACAAGCCAAAACTTTAGCTAACAATTGGTTTGCAACCAAAACTTGTCAAAATCTCACATAGAGCTTTTTAAATCCATGGCAATTTTTTTTGCTTAACTTTTAGCTTGCCAAATCTTTAACAAGACAAATTTTGGAAGTAAACCAAGCATGCCCATAATCCTCAACAAAAGTGTTTGACAAGACAAATTTTGAAAGTGAATCAAGCATGCCCATAATCCTCAACAAAAGTGTTTGTAGTCCAACAGTTAGGATAATTGCTTTCCACGTAATAGATCCGGGTTCAACTCCCGGCGAACGCAATTTTTCTTTTTTTTCTCTAAAAAAAAGGGCTATATAAACCCCTGCCTCAAATAAAGGCGCTCATGTCTACTAAAAAAAAATGACAAAGGAGCTCATGTTGTTACTGTGTAGGGTGACTTCTCCCGGTACATATTCAGCCGCAACGCTTAAGCTGAGATATATATAACTGCAGGCCTTCAGTGGCGACCTGAACTGTATGATTTTTTATAGTCTTATTAGGATCGACCATAGACAAAAACATTTCTCCGACATGCATTGTGTTATCGTCGTAATCATATTGTACCACTATCTCCACGCCACGCTCTTTGGGAATATGTGGGCGAGATGTGGAAATGCTGGAGCTGTTACTTACTTATTGTTAATGTGATGTTTGACAATTATCTTACATATATATTCATATGATAAATATTCATTGAATTTTTTATCAAAATATATCCATGTGAGATCTTATTTTGAAGACTTCATTACAAGGAGCACGATGATGTAATCAGACTTTAATTCTGATACTTCGTTTAGAAGCTATAACTTCTTCGGTAAAAAAAAAAAAACTATAACTTCTTCGGTCAAAAAAAAACTATGACTTCATAACCATATTAAAAGTAGGTTATAAATCCATAGTTTCATGAATATTGAATAGATTTAAATTTGCAAATTATGAATACTTGTGACATAGGCACAAGAAACTATAACTTCTTCAGTCAAAAAAAAAAAAAACTATAACTTCTAGTGACCATTTCATAAGATGACAACAACAACTTTTTACTTGGTCCCATAGTCACAAGGAATCATAATATTGAAAAATATAGTAGGGACTATCTGTCATACAAATTGAAAATAGTCGTGCCTACACATATGACACATGTTTCTTTTGTCGAAGTTATAGTCTGTGAAACAGTCACAAAAATGCGGTCGATGTTATAGTGGCACAAATAGTTATGATTTTGCAACAGTAGAAAATCCGATAGTTGGAATATGAATTAAAGGACCAACTAAATATATATATATATATTAGAAAGAGTTTTTGTATTTCATAAAAATGTTGGAAACTTGAAAGGGTGTTGAGAAAAATCACAAAAAGTATTTTTTGAGAAACTTTTGCATTTACTGTACTGTTATACATTGTGAGTTATTCTAACGAATAATCTTATATACTTTAACAATATCCATTTATGTTGTTATAGATACATTACAATTAATACAATGAAAACTTATTATGTCTCCATGCCTATGCACATCACATGACTGTTAGGATTTCTAATTAAGCATCATGCACCGCATGTCATATAACATTGCATCTTCATAACTATGCTTTTAGTGTGTTGTGCATTTCACTCCTTTGATATACATGCAACCTAATTTTATTTGGACAATAAAATGGATGCAGTGAAAAAGCAGATTTGTTTATGAAGGGTCAATGGATAATTCAAATGATGGAGTACATGTGATTGTACACATTCAACTAAAACAATAAAAACTTGGTGCATGATATAAATTGGGAAACAGAAATATCTCTAGCTCTTGGAAACATGCCTAAGACTTTGTTTTTCTTAATAAATCCACAGTCCTTGAGCGAAAGGCAATGAGGGTGTTGATCTATTTTGATCAATATCACAAATACTGTTTCAATTTTAGAAAATCAAATCATAGTAAAAAATAAAAAATGAAATGATACAAAAGCAAAGTTAGATAATCAAATAGGGAAAGAGTAAAGAACAAGAGTGCACATCTAGTATTTTTTGAGGTTGTATTAACATGTACTCTTGTTCCAAGTGTGCATAGAAAAATTTCATCTCCACATAGTTAATCTAACATATATGCGGTATTATTAGGATTGAATAGAAGCGACTAAAATTTGTATCAAGTCTCTACATGATCAAAGTGGTAGTAATCACAACAAGAATAATCTTAGAATGATGGTGGGCATTTGAAATAAATTTTAAGGGACAATATTGAATTTGAACCAATATATATATATAGTAAAATTATCTTTAATTAAAATAACAATGTGGTCTTATTAGCACAAGGGAAGATACAAGTAAAAATGCATTAAACTAGCTTTTCATTCCCATGAACATGGAAGAGAAATACAAGCCATACTTAATTGGGGGTATTGCTAGTAATTTGATAGAAGGGGTGTTGGTATTGTTTATCATTATGAAGCTAATACCGTTCTATGCATTAAAGACAACATATGGATGATAGGAATATTAAGTTTCTTTTATATCTCTATGATATGTTTTCTAAGATAAATATAAACTTCTCAAAAGGTTTCTCAGTGATTAATGATGCTCATGATAACTTTTGATGTATGTTGAGCATTTTAATTGCCATCTGGTGAATTTCCAATTGAGTACCTTGGGTTTGCCTATGTTAGTAAAATTTACTTTACTAATTATTGGCTTCCATGTATGAAAAATAGCCAAGAAATTAGACATTTATCAAGGCAGTTCTCTATCCATTGCTAGTAGTGTGATGATGTAACCTAGTTTCAACAATATCCAATATATCAAATGATATGTTTTTTACTATCTCAAACTATTATATAGAGTATCATTGAGAAATTGGAGAAACATAGACACTCCTTTAGGCAAGGATGGAGTACCAGACATGGTAAATAGACAAAGATTCATAAAAGTAAAAAGGGCAAATCTTGGGCATTAGAAATATTAGGAAAATGAACATAAACCTCTTTTGTAAATGGTGGTGAATGATAGAACACCAGAAATGAATAATTTTCATTCAATTGGATAAGGCAAATTAAGTATACAAGAGGCTAGAGGCTAGTGTATTAGTCATGTAAAGCCCAAAAATGAAGATTATTCGATTTGGTCTGACTTATTAAAGCAAGACACATTTATCATACGTATAGAGATGTCAAGATTAATAGTGGAGTACATGATATCATTTTCTAGTTAGATACTTGGTGGGTGGGAAATCCGTCTTTGTTACTAGTTCCTAGTCGTTTTCAAATTGTGTATTGCCAAGTTTATAAATGCGGATAGCTATAAGGCTAGAAGGTACCATCGAAACTTCTAGAGATGGCTTCCTTATTCTAACAAAATAGTGCGGAAGGCTATACAACACTATGTTCTCACATATGGATTTCATTTAATGGAAATGGTCTAAGTCTATGATATTCTTTGCCAAAGTGTACATATCAACAACTATTTCAAGCTAACTCGAGCCTGGCCCTTTATATATCTAGAAAGCTAACATTGCTCCAAAAAATATTTTTTTATGCCTCTTAGAAAATGGATCCATTTCTCACTAAGCATACTTGTTAAAGCAACATGAGTTGGGTAGTCCCACCTATTACTTTGTTCTTGTGATGAAACCATAATCATTTATTTTTTGAGTGCAAAGTTGCTAGAGTAATTTGAGTAGTAATTGCTTCCTTTAATTGTTTCTAAACATCCCCATTTCTTCATTAGCTCTTATAGGATAGACAAGTGGCTTTAGTTGATAAATGGATACATGTTTTATTCATACTAGCTGAGCAATTTTGAAGTGTCGAAGTAGAGCCTATTTTGACAAAAAGATCATTAAACATCCATGTGATGTGATTACAACAACATGCACATTTCTTAACCTTTGGGCAGGTGTCTTCAAGCCAGGTCTTCAGGAGAAGGTGGTCAATGAAGCTAATGTGCTAATATGCACCGCCCTATACATGATGATTACAATGAAGATAATTTCCATTGATGAGGAGCCGACAACTGAAGAGAAGACAAACATATACTTGGAGAAAATTTGATATGAGTAATAGGTTCTTGGTTATTGTTATTATGAACTCTTGAGAATGAAATTTTAGTGATGATAACTTTACTGTCTTCTCCATTTGTGGGGATCATCTTGGTGTACGCTGTGTAATAGGTAGGACCATCACCTAAGGTATATGATCTTATTTTGATATGTAGTTTGCTGTTTCTGAACTTTTTTCTCTAATAACCTTTTACTATTCTTGTTTTCCATTGTTTATGAAAATAGGATTTATCCTGGTTTGAAGAAAAATATTAAATCACATAAATTGACACATGTAACTTAATAAAAGGTATATTATAATTGTAGCCAACACTGAATAACATATGTAGTTAAGCTTTCTAAGACCTAAGCATTATGTCCATTATATATAGATCTAAAACAATCGTTTGACACAATCGGAACAAAGAGAAGCTATGCATGGAAGCCATGTCTTTACACTAACTAGATCATCCTATAGACACACACTACCTTGATCTCCCTGACCAGTTCAAAACGAGTCCCTATGGGTTTCAAGGTTGTCCACATGAGTACCGAATAATAAAAAACTATTGAATTATTATTGAATCAAATTATTATCAAGCAAACTAGGAGAACCAACAACTTAAGTTTGGGTTGGAAAGAAGGTTTAAAAACCCACTAGCTCTTTTTAGTTGTATATATACGATAGATAAATATTTGTAGAGATAGAGATAAAGATAGACCATAGAAATAGAGAACTGAAAGGCAATGTGTCAATAATTACTTTTGTTTACAAAGAAACCATGAACTTTAAGGCAATATTTTTACTGCCTCCAAATCATTCAACGTCCAAGTTTAGATCACACATAAGTTCAATCAACCACAATTATGTTACCTAAACATTATTACATATATTATTTTTCTAGAGTGCATAAACTATATATCGAACACAAGCAAATTCCTTGTCCATTATCATGCTTGATTTTCATCAAGGTAGAATTCTTCTGCAAACTATTTTTGAAAACAGATATATAATATGTAATATTTTTTATAAATAAACAATAATGGATCATATATATACTCTCACTGTTCTAAAAATATGCCGTGAACGGGGTAGATGGCGCGGCTAGGCAGGTTGTACTGGCTATTCATTTCTATAGTAGGGGTTGTCTATGTAACGATGAGTGGGAGTAGTATAGTCCCTAAAGATCACGGCAACAGTGACATATATAGGCTGTCTACACTGAGAATCAGTATTTCTTTTTTGACAACCTTTTTGTTCAGATTTTTTCTTGTTTGCACTTCATGCATGGAATTGAACAAGGCGTAATGCTCCATCTGCTCCAAATAATATTAGTTTTGAATTTTTGATACATATATTTTGCTATACATCTAGATATATAACATGTACATAGTAATATGGATGAAAGAAAAAGTCAAATAACTTGGAATTTGGACTGAGGGAGTAATAAACAAAGATATCTTGCTATATCCAGGCATGCATCCAGCCACAAATACAAAAATCTTTTTTTATTCACATAATTAATTATCTTGTGAATGTCTAATAGAATATATCATAGTTCTCTACACTATGTTGCTATGCATCTAGACATAATCTACAAAGAGTTAAATACACCACATGCCCCTGGACTTGCGCTGCTGTGTCAAATAGGTCCATGGACTTGCAAACCGGGTCATTTGACCACTCGAACTTGCAAACCGGTTCACTCCAGGTCTAAGGCGGTTTTTTCAGACGGTTTTGCATGGCACTGTAGCATTGCTGACGTCAGCGACGACATCGGCACTCATTTTTAATTTGCGAAATTGATATCTTTTTATTCGAAGCTTCAAATAATATATCAATTTTGATTGTCTCGATGAGCTCTTTGCAATTGTGTATTCCGTTTTGTTGTTTGAGATAGTTTTATTTCGTGAAAAATTAAATATTTCTACAAAACAAGTGAGAATAACAAAACTCGTAGAATTTGTTAGATAAATAA